>CM028245.1:42382866-42645301 GCA_016432835.1 Brassica nigra | reverse complement strand
CTGACGCCATTATCTTCAGTACCCGGTCGTCTCGGAAAGCCTGTGACAAAGTGGTTCACGCATTTCAGTTCAAGATTACAGCAAAGTTGTTGAATTATCCACTTTTCTCCTCTCTCTACCAGGGTTGCCAACAACCTAATTAAAATTTGGGCTTGCCCAATTTTCTAATTCAAACTTAAAAGTCGACCAATCTTCAAATTGTCCCTTAGAAAATTGGGCAAGCCCAAGTTTTAATTAGGTTGTTGGGCAACGTAGTAGGAGAGAGAAGAAAAAGTGGACAATTTTAACCTTTTTGCCCAACAATCTTGAGCTGGAAATCGTGGGACCAGGCTGTCTTTTGCCCACAAAAACTTGCTTCAGGATGACCGACACACGCGTCCTGGATGTGCGTGTAATAAACACATTGAATATTATATTATTTTAATTTCAGAAGGAAACATGCTTTTGGGCTATTTGACCCCAAAACTTGAAGGCCTTATATGTTCTGATTTTGCCCGGGAAACAACGGCTCCAAGGTGGACGAATGACCATTAATGACTGGTGAATTTGGAAAACATGTGTTTTACTTTAATTTATTAATTAAAAACAGGGCAAAAACTAATTATTTAATACACAAACGTACGGATCCTATCTCTTTGCATGTCTCCTTGTTGAGGAGTAAAATTGGCTATCGAATAAGGGAAGTTGAGATAACGATTTTGGAGAACTACGCAGCGAATTTTACACACAGAGGCATGAGCTACATCCGATATGATGAGAGAGGAAAGGGTATGGCGGATGGTGGGTCTGCTGTATCTAGCATCGAAGGTAAATCACATATAAGCCGTACACCCATGCATTTATGACATCATAGTTATGGCTGAAATCATTTATTACAGATTTGTGTTCGGAATTCAGGTGTTTGTTTGTACGAAACTATATTTATTGCTTCTGATTAGCACATTGAATTCAAAAAAAAAAATTTAAATTCAATTTTTGTAGGTGTTCACGATTCATACATCGTTGTAATCTCTGGACGGTGGATTATGTACGACACTGGTGACTGGGATTTTAAACTTGATAGCGACCGTATGGGGAGGGCTGTCTATGCGAAGTTGATAACTTCTGTTGAAGACTTGAAGCGGGCCATTATTGGGTCATACGGTCTAGTTGGAATGTCTGTTGTCGTTGAGATGTCATATTGGCTTGGTGAACACGGATCTTGTGCTATTGGTGAAAGAGAAGCTCCTGTTCAAATTTCCAACGACAAGGATTTCAAGTTGTTTACTTCGGCACGTAAGGTGGACAAATACATCAACGTATTTGTCACATTCAAAGAGAAAATAGATGGGAAAATGAGTTTTCTGAGGCCAATGGGGAATCTTTTGAAGTCCAAAGAAGTTGCCAGCAGAAGCAATATGCAAGTTGGGAGTACGTTTGCTGATGTGCACACCCAAAATGAAGTTAATGACGGTGAGTCTGATTTGACCGAAGATGAAATAATTCTGATGCGAGTTGCGGAAATTGAAGCAGTTTATGCCGCAAATGGTTTTGGGATGCGTGAAGTGGATGGAACTGCATGTGAAGTTCAGAATAAACTGGACAGGACTGAAGATGCTGCGTTAGAGGAAGCCAAGGATGACGACGATGAGGATTATGATTTCAATTTATGGCATGATTTTGTTGGACAAAATTGCGAATGGGACGATGATAAGGATGAGGATGGAGGGGTAGGTGGTGGTGCTCGAACGAACGTAACATATGGAGGTGTACGTGGTGAGGTGGCGACTAAAGCGAGGAGTGGACGAACTAATCCTTCTTCAAACAAAGGCAGTGGTTCATCCACAAACAAACAGCGTACCGCAAACCCACCATCAACTTTGAAGATTACGTAGATGAGGGTAGATATTACATAGGCTCATCTAGGTATTCGATGGAAAATACTGAAGAAGAAAGTAACAATTCAGGTATCAAGTCAAGTGTTCAAGTGCCCGACACTAAGAATCATTCAGATCCAAATCAAGAAGAGGACCCAAGTGTGGACAGCAGCTCCCAAATTTTGGTTCTCGTGACTCCTCCAAAGCCGTTCAACATGCATACTCGGGAAGTTGACGACAGTGATGATTTCGTTGGGAAGTTTTCTCAGTGTGTTTCGTCAAGGCCGACACATGATACATCTGATGGAGAAGACGAGGAAGACGAATTTGAGGAACCAGTATCTAAGTGTGTTTGGGTTGGTCAGACACATGAAACTCCGGATGGAGAAGACGAGGATGACGACTTTGTCGAACCGGTACCTCAGTGTGTTCCGGGTGGTCAGACACATGAAACCCTGGTTGGAGAAGACGAGGATGACGACTTTATCGAACCGGTAACTCAGTCTCGAAGCCGTGAGGAAGACGCAAGAAGACGTCGTGAAAAGGATAAGGCTGATGACGAATCACTCATGAAATCTGTTAGAGCCGTTGAGCTATATGGATGTAGAACCTTCGTCTAACAACGAAGCAGTTAACGATTATACTGTCGCTGATATTGACTTCAGTCTAGCAGATGCTGATATGTACGCTGGAAAGCTATTCAGTAACAAGCAAGAATTCAAGATCAGTTTGCACATTTATGCGTTAAAGCAGGTGTTCAGGTTCAAGTTCCACAAACATGCGTTTAACTACGTCTCAGCGAAATGCATTGATAAAAACTACAAATTTTATGTTATGGCTAAGCAATTGGGGGAATCTTCGACATATCAGGTGAGGAAGGCGCAACTGAAGCATGTCTGCACTTCTGATGTTAAAGCGCAGTATAAGAAACATGCGACGTCGAAAGTAATAGATGTACTAATGAGATCAAAGTATGAAAGGCTCCAAGCTGGACCGCGTGCATCTGAATTACCAGAGATGCTCCGGACTGAGTTCTTGTTTACGGCCACATATTGGAAATGTTGGAAAGCCAAAGAGTTAGCAACTGTTGCTGCACAAGGAACAGAAGAGAGCTCTTACAAGCTCCTGCCGAAATATTTTTATGTTCTAAAGTATGCAAATCCTGGGTCCATTACTGATATCAAAACTGAAAAAGATGATAAGGGAAAGACAAGGTTTAAGTATGCGTTCATGGCGCTGAAAGCTTGCATTGACGGGTGGAAGCATCTACGGAAGGTTCTTGTGGTGGATGGTACTCATATGTTTGGGAAGTACAAAGGGTGTTTACTAACTGCAAGTGGGCAAGATGCCAATTTTCAGGTATTCCCCATAGCGTTTGCTGTTGTAGACAATGAATCAAATGAGTCTTGGAGTTGGTTTTTTGAGAAGCTGACACAGATCGTAGAAGATGGCTCCGATTTATCTATTGTGTCTGATAGAGCACCTCAAATATGTGTTGCTAAAGATCAGTGGTATCCTCTTTCACACCATGGGTGCTGCCTGGTACACCTACATAGAAACGTCGACGCAAAATTCAAGAAAAGTAATCAAAAGCAAATGGTTGGCAGGGCAGCTGAGGTATTCAAGGTATCCCACTTTAAGAGACTTTACGCGGAGATCAAACTTACAGATAAGCGTTGTTGGGATTATCTTGAGAAGATCGATCCTAGACATTGGACAAGGTCACACTTTGAGGGCGAGCGGTACAATCTAATGAGCTCGAATATAGCTGAGTCTCTCAACAAAGCACTAGTTCCTGCGCGCGATTCTCCGATAATGGCGCTATTTGAGTTCATCAGACGCATGATTAGTCGTTAGTTTGTGAGTAGACAGGGAAAGATATCGAGAATGAGTGGTGAGATCCCCCGGCTGTTGACGAAGTTGATGGAGAACAATCTAGAAGACGCAAGAGCGACGCTGTGATGCCTCTCGCTTTTGAATTTGGGGTAACTCTAAAAACAACCGGCTTCGGGAGTTCTGTTAATTTGGAAACCAGGTCTTGCACATGTCTTGAATTCCAGAAAGTTGGAATACCATGTCGATATGCCATTGCTGCGGCTATGTTTCGGGACTTGCAGCACTGAGAGTTTGTTGCAGACGCCTATCTAAAAAGACATGGAATGAAACAACAAAGGGTGTTACACTCCGGTTCCAGATGCAAGATGTTTTCATACCTCCGGAAGTTAGTGACCTTGTCATGTTACCACCAAAGACGAAGAGACCACCAGGACGTCCACCAACCAAGCGTAAATCGTTAGAAATGCTTTTGAAATAAAATATAGCCGTTACTATCTTACCCTATTTAAGTAAAATTCACAACACTCAACAATCTCTTCACAACACTCAACAATCTCTTCACAACACTCACCAGTACAACAAAATGACGGATTCTTACTATAAAAGATGAAGCATCAGAAAGGGAGTATGACTGGGTCAGCAATTGTGTCTATGCCAATTACAAAATTCCAACGAAGTGTATCTGCGGTGGAGCTATCACCGTGGAAACTGATGAGAGAGGAAGAAACTACTACGTATGCAAAGATTTTAAGGTAATATTGGAGTTCAAAATAGGAAAATTTGTCTCCATTGTTAACGGAAATGGTTTCTTTTAAGCCAACAAATCTTATATATTTTCTTGTAGAACGATGGTTTGCACATCCGACATGACTGCCTTGCCGCCCTCGAGGAAGAGCTGGATTGCTTGAGAAGTCCGTATGCTGAGGAGGTGTCGCTCCGCCGTGAGCTGCAATTTGAACTTGCGCAAATGCGTGAGGAGATCAAAGAGCTTAAGCAATTAATTATGCTTTAATCTTAAGTATGCGTGAGGAGATGAAAGAGCTTAAGCAATTAATTATGCTTTAATCTTAGCATTTCTCGGATCTCGTCGTTGTCATGTGCTTTAATCTTAAGTAGTCTTCTATTATGTAATTTTATGTTGTGTGTTTCCATTATCTTTTCTATTTTCGGATTTCGTAATTGTGATGTGGTATCTTTGGTGTACTATTATATCAAATTTGAGCTGTTTATCTCATCATGGGCCTATCCATTTCCAATAAAAGGTGTACATAGTAATCTGTACACCAGAGTGGATAATATTGTGTATACAATTTTATACAGTTAATGTATAGATTTTAGGGTTAATTTTAGGGTATAGGGTTTGATGTGTTAGGGTTTAGGGTTTAGGGTTAGATGCGAACATTGATAGCGTCTTTATACCCGACAACTGTTCAGATCTCCCATAGATGTTAAATTGCTGTTTGCATTAACTGTTACAGTGAGGGTGTTAGGTTAAAAATGTTTGTTGGAACATTTACTTCTGCAATTAACACCTTCTTACCTTCTTTACTAATATCTTCTATATTAGGTGGAATTATAACTGTACTATCAACTAAACTCAATAGCCACTCTCAAAATAGTATGGCAGGTCAAGCACTCCCAAATCTTCCCGACGAAATTATGTGTAAAATCATTGAGTTACTCGCCGAGGAATCATTTTACAACCTCGCTGCTTTTTTGCGTGCCGGCAAACGCGGTTACGCACTTGTCCATGAGCAGTCGGTCTTAAAGATTTGCGATGTTACTGAGATGGTTACCTTTGTTACATGTCAAATCAGCCAGGGTGGTCAATTTCGCCCTTTCTTGCTGAAGTCGTCGATGCTGGGAACATAAATGCAATCTACTATGAAGGTATCCATGCAGCCTCCAGAATAGGACTTCATGAGAGTATTCAAGTCATGGAATCAAATGTGCCTATCCATGGACTATCAACCTTAGCTGTGGGCATATTCAACGTTTGTCTTGGCCACGTGAAGGAAGCCAGCAAAGTGTTTCAGCAGTTCGCTGCGTATCACCATGACCTAGGGTCGGACGCGACATATGAAATGGGAACTGACCTTGAGTGGCGATTGGCATCGTTTGGAGCGCCATACCTCAACGAATATGGTGAGTCCTTCAAGTTTCCTTACGATGGGGTAATATCTTCACCAAAGTGCATTTATGACCATGATTACACAGTAGATTTTGAAGGTTCGTGCAAAAAATGCAGACTCTTTTGGATCTGCTGTAACATTTCTCACGTGCTTTAATGTGATCTTATGATGTTCGTCAATTTTAACTTATGTTATGTTAGCCTTCAATGTCATCTTAGGTTAGCCTTCAGTGTCATCTTATGTTAGCCTTCAATCTCATCTACTGTTAGCTTTCAATGTCATCTTATGTTAGCCTTCAATGTCATCTTAGGTCCATAATATAATAAAGGTGTATATAGTAATCTGTACACTAGAGTGGATAATATTGTGTACATCTAAATTTTTCTTTTTATATTTACTATGGCCCAATAGTTGAAGACATTGGATAATATGATGTACACCTTTATTTATCTTTTTATATTTAGTGTGGACCAAATTAAAGTTCATAACATATTAAACATAATAAAGTGTTCGTATTAAACATTTGTCCAATTTTTTTTTGTGATAATCATATTATCACAAAAACATTTGTCCAATTTTTTTTGTGATAACATTTTTTTTTTTGCCATAGATAGTTGTCCAATTTTTTTGTGATAATCATATTAAACATAAAATTCATAACATATTAAACATAATAAAATGTTCGTATTAAACATAATAAAGTAGATAAATTAAACATTAATAAAGTAGACGTTAAACATTTAAATAGTGGGTGGGAGGGTTAAGCGTCCGAGCCGGAGTCGGAGCCGGTGTCCAGATCGTCGTCGGATTCCGACTCCTCATCTGGGTACTCGTACATCCTGAACTCCCCAGATGAAAGCGTATCGTCACTCATGTCTCCTTCATCCTCTTCCTCCTCCTCTTCCTCCTCCTCACGGCTGTACCGAGAGCGTTTGCGAGGGCGGTTGTCATCGCTGTTCCGAGGGCGTTTGTTCCCAGGGCGTTTGATAGGGCTGCTGGGAGGTGTTTTGTCCATCTCGAGAATCTCTTCGACTTCCATTACCTCTTCAAAAAGGGCTTCAAGAGTTGGAAATTCTGGTGTTTCCAAACCTTCTCTGATCTCTTCATTCAATCCGGCCTTGGCAATACTGATCAAGTACTGCTCGTCGTTTTGTTGCCGAACGAACTCATGCGAGTAGAAAAAGTCTTCGTATTCAGCCACGATCATTGTTCCCTGCTTGATATTTGCGACCATCTTTCACAAAGGTCAAAGAAAAATATGGAAAGGGGAAAGGCTAAAATTGATTTTATGTTTTTTTAACAGTGAAGATCAGTGATATATAGATGAGGTAATTTTCTTGGAAACAGATGTTGCGTTTAATTAAAGTTGCTTCTCACCGTACACCAAACAAGAGAGAGGGGTCAATACATTTAAGGAAATTTAAGTTGAGACGGTAACTTTAGTCATCATTACTTAACAAGATGATAAAGATCACGTCTTTTTTTTTCAGTTTGAAGTCATTGGCAAAACTAAGATGAAAATGGTGATACAGTCACTACAAGAAAACAGGGCGATACCGACGGACGAATTCGTCAGAATGTCGTCGGAATAAGCATATTTTGACGAAATCTGACAAAACGGTCGTCGGTAACATTTCGCCGAATTTAAAGATTCGTCTGAATTTCGCCGAGACTCCGACAACATTCGCGAATACCGAAACCACATTCGCGAACTTCCGCGAAAGTCCGACAATAATTTCGAGACCAGAGTTCATCGGAAACACAACATACCGACGACCATAGTTCGTCGTATATTCGACGAACTAAGGTTCGCCGGTATATTCGACGACTCAATGTCGCCGAATATTCGACGAACCAAAGTCGTCGGAATATACCGATTTAACTATGGTCGTATATATTCCGACGAACTAAGGTTCGCAAGATTTTCCGACGACAGTGAGTTTTGAATATACCACGAACCTTAGTTCGTCGAATTCTTCATTTTAAAAATATTAAATTTTATTTTAAATTTTTTAATATTAAATATTAATAAATAAATAAAATCCGAAATTAAAATTTATTAATATTATAGAATTTAAAATTTCATACAAACTGAAATAGAAAAAAAACATTCAGAAAGTTTTAAAATTCAAAAAAAACTAAGGACCGAAGGAAATAAACGATCAAGCTTCTTCAATATCTCCGTTGGTCCTCCTTGAATCCGCTAACTCAGCAAGAATTGTGGCATTCTGCTCCTCCAATGCCACAATCCGCTCATCTCTGTGTAGTTGCTCAGAATCATGGGATCGGCATATGGAGCTTGCGAAGAAGAAGTCGGATACTGAAGAAGCACGGCGGACCAACCCAACTAAATAGCCTCCTTTCCTTTTAGAAACCGCTACAAGAATATTTAAAGTTAGTAAACAGTATTATAAAAGAAATATATATTTATTTTAAAATTTACCTTTTCGACCATCTCGTTGATTTGCAGTCGGGACATGGTGGTTGAAGCACCCGTAGAATTGCCGTCATCAGAGAGAGGCTGAGAAGCTTGATAAGCTTCTTTCTGAGATTCCACCAACTCAACGACCTCTCGATCGGGGATCCTGAACTTGTCCGTCTTCTTATTAGTGTGAGCCTCTTTAATGAGCTCGAGGTGATCTACGGATTACCGTCGCTTGCTTCAATCTTAAAAACATTAGTTAAGGAATATATAAAAAATTATTTAAATAAATGTAAAGATAAATAAATATAAAAAAGAATCACTTACAAGTTGATCCTCCTTAGAGGACATAGAGCAAGCACCGAGGTTGTGCACATAAATACCGTTCCGCCACGATCGCTCTTCGATTCTTAGAGTTCTTACGAGACGCTGCAGTGTCGTCCTTCTCCCAATGGACTATCAACTGCTCCCACACCGTCCCATTAATGAACCGTGGCTTCTTGTTTTTCAGCCATACTGTCTTCCACGAGTTGATCTGCTTCGTATAAGAGTCCATGGCCTTCTCGTTGAATTTCTGACGGACTGTTTCCGTCAGACCGGACTCCCAAGTGAATTCTTGCTACAAAACACACATAGATTTAATTAGTAATGCAAACAGACATTAAAATATTAAAATACATTAAAAAAAAACTAAAAAGTTACCGCAAATTGACGAAACCACAACTCCCGCTCCTCGGAAGGGATCACACTCCACTTCGAATATCCGGTACGGAGCATGGAATACATCATCTGGTTGATGCTCCTGCTAATGCCATTGCTGGACTTTTGGAACCTTTAAAAAAATTTCATGTTAGAAAGTTAATTAATGGAAAAAACATAATGCTTGAATAAAGTAAAAATACTAACCAAGTTGTATGTTCCGGTCGTGGGTTGGGATGGAGAACCGGGAGATGCTCTCGACCTGGTTGTTGAACCAATAGTTCAACTGACATGACCCCCGGTTCCTGCTGAGCATGAGCGGGATCGACAGCTGGAGCGGGAACATAAGCGGGAACCGAGTTTTGTTCCTGAGACGATCCTGATGCACGGGAAGTACTCACCGAATACCTCGGCCGCCACGGGGTGCTGAACGACGAGCGGTGGAACGGCGTGCCTCGTCAGACCTAAAATTAAAAAAAAATTAATACATCAGAAACCTTTTCAAAGATTTATATATATATATATATATATAAAGATTATAAATATTTGTAAAATGTTTATAAATATTTATAAATGTTTATAAATATTTATAAAAGTTTAAAATATTTACAAATATATTAAAATTAATATTACAAGTTTAAATATATTTATAATTATAAAAATGTTTTAAAATGTTTATAATTATAAAAATGTTTTAAAATTATAAATATTTTTAAAACGTTCATAAATATAGAAAATGTTTATAAATATTTAAAAATGTTTATAATTATAAAAAATTTTTAAAAATATAAAAAATTTTAAAACGTTTTATTATATATAATATATTACTGGAAACCCCCAAAAACGTTTTTAAAAATCAAAAATACATTTAAAAATACAAAAAATATTGAATTTCAACAAACAGAAATTATAAATTCCAAAAAAAAATTAAAACAAGTTTGTAAACAAAAATCCTAACTAATAGATCCTAACTATCCATTCAATCCTAAAGTTTTCAATCAAACAACCTATAATCCCAAGATCTAACTTTCTAGATCTTAAAAATTGAAAAAGTTTAGAAAATTACATGATTTATGGTGTGTGGGAGGGAGATGTCGGAGAGGGGAGCACGGAAGTCGCCGGAGAGAGGAGGACGGACGTCGCCGGAGTCGCCGGAGTCGCAGGGGAAGCGAAATCGCCGGATTCGCAGGGGAGAGAAGTGAGATTGGGGCGGAAATGACGAGGAAGAAGAAAGGGGCTAGGGTTTTTTAGTTTAATGATTCCGACGGACCCGTGTTCGTCGGTATTCCGTCGGAATCATTAAATTTAAACCAATTGGCGGTTCACGAAAATTTTCACGCAGTTTAATTTCCCCGGGTAATTTGGAATTCACGAATTCGACGGCATTAGGAAAGTCGAATTCGTCGGTATATTCGACGGTTCGGCGACATTGTGTTTAGGTCTTTAAAACAAGTTTGTAAATGGAAAATCCAAATCTTTGATAATATTTATAGTATTTGCATAAAGATTTAACTATGAAAATGTTTTATAACAAAATTTCAGACAAAAAAAATATGTAGTGTAAGATTAGATGAATATGATTGTATAAGTATATGTGTGTGAAGATAAGTTGTTAAGAAAACAATGATATACATACATAAATATTTTAATGAGTTGTTATATTGGAACGGTTGTGATCTAATATTATACTAAACACTTAATATGTGTTATTTTCAAAGTTTTGTGTCCGAATATATTTATTTTTTGATGTAGAAAATGTTAAAAACATATGTCGTCGGAGGTTCGTCGGAATGTCCTCAGAATTTTCCGAGGAATTTCTGACGAGTATTGTAAATCATGAATAAACCACATTCCGTCGGGTAATTCGTTTTCCGACATAAACGGAAAAAAAAATACAACTTAACTAAGATGTTATAATTAAGAATTCCTAATCAGAATCTTCAGAATCTTCATCAAACTCCCCAACCTCAGCTTCTGACTCCGAATGTACAACAGCATCAAGTCCAAACTCGGAAAAATTCTCAACGAGTCCAACATCTCCCAAATCTTCAACTGCACTCACGTTGCTGGTAGAGTCTGGTTGTAATGGCTCATTATCAAAAGTTCCATCCACTCGTCCTCTTGCGTTGATTTGTGTTACAGTGACCCATGGATCGTCTCAGACGTCACCGAGGGTAACTGATGTAACACACCTATCAATTATACAAGTATTAGTAAAATATAAACCATTAATTATGTTGTTAAAAATTATGAATAAATTGATATACCTGATCAGCTATGGCTAGAATGAAAGGATCATAATATTGAAGTTTCAATGAACTGATGTAACACCAAACGCATCAGTCTTCACTCTATCTGGGGTGGTGTCATACTAATCACAATAGAATACTACACACGCAATCCAACCATACCAGGAAACTGTATTTCCAATATTTCTTCTATGTTGCCGTAGTAGACATCATCACCGAAAGAAGACGAAACACCAGCATCATATGTTGATCTCGAATGACCTTTTCTTGTGAATGCATATCCTCGCATAATATTTTGGATATGATCTGACCAAAAGTTTGGTCCCCGCGACAATCGCGTATCCATGATATGTTGCTCTCTCCCCTCTCATCATGCCGAGCAGGTCTTCGGTTTTGTATGCACTTCTGATGGAAAATAGTTTTCAGCAAAGATTGCAGTTTCTTCATTGATCACCTATAGATCCTTCCACCTTGCTTGAATTTCCCACCTTCTTCTTCAGATGATGCATATAACGCTCAAAAGATACATCCATAGTACTGCACAGACCACCAAATTCCAATTCTCTTGCGAGATGAATAGCAAGATGGTCCATTACATCAAAGAATGATGGAGGAAATATCTTCTCGAGGTTGCACATGCTGACTGGTATGTTTGCCTTCAGATTACTAATACCCTCTGGAGTCACTCGGTGCATAAATCGCGGAAGAAAACACTTATCCCTACATAGATAAAAGACAAAATTTTCATAAGTATTAGGTTTATATAAGCATAAAATATAAAAATCATTTAAAATGTAAAGATAAAAGATACCTGCACATGCTTCATGAACATTACGTGGCAATAGTGCGAAAAAGCAAACGGAAAGAGGCTGCATAATTACATGACAATCATGACTCTTTAAGCCAGTAAACTTTCCTTCGCTTCTATCAACGCAGTTCCAAAATTTGATGCATAACCGTGGAAATTGCACTCCATCTGTAATCCAATCAAAGAACTCTTCTTTGCAGCACCATCCAGCCGATAAATGGGAAAGGGGCCATACCGCTCTCATCAACGTGAAGTTCAACGATCACATATATCGACTAAATCCAACCTTGACTTCAAATTATCCTTCGTTTTACCTTGGATGTTAAGGATTGTGTTCATCAGATTGTCGAAAAAGTTCTTCTCGATATGCATGACATCTAAATTATTCCGAGATGATCCTTCCAATATGGGATCCCAGAAAATACTCTTTTGTGCCGTTATGTAGCTCTCCAACCGCATCGACTCGAATGTTTTCAGGTCCACCTACATCTGGCGTTCTATCTGCACCAAAATCCCTCAACTGTTTCCACAAATCTTCCCACTAACTTCCTCGTGGACCATCAAACATCTGCTTGTTCTTCGTAAACAAAGTCTTACTCCTTCGGTATGGATGATCGTGGTAGAAATCTTCGTGACAGTCAAACCAACACGTTTTCCTTCCGTGCTTTAGTTGGAAAGCATATGTGTCATCTTTACAATATGGACATGATAGCCTCCCATGTGTTGTCCATCCGGATAACATACCATATGCTGGAAAGTCACTTATTGTCCACATAAGTACTGCCCGCATATGAAAGTTTTCTTTGCACGAAACATCGTATGTCTCAAAACCATGCGCCCATAGTTGTTGCAACTCATATATCAGTGGTTGAAGAAACACATCTAGTGATCTGTTAGGATGCTCTGGCCGTGGACGAATTGAGAGGAACAAAACTCTCGCATGCACAAGCTCACGTAAGTTGTACGGTGTCACAATAACTGGCCATAGAGAATACTGTCTTCCATGCTTTCCAAATGGACTGAAATCATCAGTACATAATCCAAGATAAACATTTCTTCTCTCTTCCGCAAATTCTGGATATGTTGACTGGAAATGTTTCCAAGCCTTCGCATCTGAAGGATGTCTAATCTCACCATTTGTGGAATGCTCGCATGCCATCTCATTGCTTTTGATGTGCGCTCACACTGATACAACCTCTTCAATCTTTCCGTCAAAGGCAAATACCACATCCTTTTGAACGGGACCGGAACTCTTCCCCTCGTCTCCTGATAACGAGGTTTCCTACAAAATTTGCATTTAACCCGTTCCTTATCAGCTCCCCATAGATCATGCAGTTGTCAATACATACATCTATCACTTCGTACGGTAGTTGAAGACCCGCAACAAGTTTCTGAACCTCGTAGTATGAACCCGGTGCAAGATTATCCTCAGGTAGAATACCTTTGACAAAATCAGTAATCGCGTCCACACATTCTTCAGCCAAATTATAGTCTGTCTTAATACCCATCAATCTAGTTGCAGATGATAAGGGTGAATGACCATCTCTACAACCTTTATATAAAGGCTGTTTTCCTGCATCCAACATGTCAAAAAATCTCCTAGATTCGGGATTTGGTTCTTCCCCTCGATAATGATCATGTATCATCTGCTCAGTACCTACACCATAATCTATATCCGTTCTAGGTTCTTTTAACCTAATATAAGGTGAGGTTCGCTAGTACTACCATATTCATAACCAGTTTCTCCATGAAGATACCAAACTTTATAATTACGTGAAGACCCTCTCATATACAAATGAGACCAAACATCAAATTCTTTTATAACTCTATTATTATTGCAAGTAGAGCAGGGATATCTTAACATACCAGTTTTTTGATTCGGTTGCTGTTGAACAAGCCTCATGAATTCTCCAATCCCTTGAACGTATTCATCCGTAAGCAAATTGGTGTTGGGATCCATATGAGGTTTATCCATCCACGTACGATAATAAACTCCTGAAGACATGATTTTCTTGGAATTATTGTGATTAGAGAGAGTTAAGAGAGAATGAGGAGTGAATGAGTTGAATGAGGAGAGGTTGCATTTATAGGAAATTGGTTCGGGCAATCCGACGACATTCTGACGGAATTCCGACGACCAACAGTCATATTCGTCGGAATTCCGTCGGTGTTTTCCAATCTCAAACGGCTATAAAACGGTCATATCTAATTGTCGGCAACGGTCATAAAGTTCGTCGGAATTTCGTCAGTATATAGTGACGAAATTCCGACGAACACAACGGATATATATATGATCGGAAAGTCGTCGGAATTTCGCCAGTATATAGTGACGAAATTCCGACGACCTCAACTGTTACATATATGATCGGTATGTCGTCGGAATTCCGTCACAATATTCCGACGGACACATTTTTCTCCGAAAGTCGTCAGAATTTTCCGACGACTTCGTTTTTTTTTATTTTCGTCGGTATGTCGTCAATAATTTCCGACGACCCTCCATCCGTCAGAAGGTTCGTCGGAATATGCCGTGTTTTCTTGTAGTGAGTAATAAGTGTGTGCCCAATGTTGAAGGTCCATCACAACTACTGGCCCATTTTCACTTAATTATTAATATATTAATAACACACGTAGGTGTACAAGTTGAGTTGTACACCGGCGCCAAATGCCAACCGTCACTTCTGAACAGTTACCACATTACGCTGGCAGTTTTCAACAGTTACAAAATGACCCAATAAAAGTATCATTATAACATAAAACAAAAGCGGATAAATCATTTCAATACATCCAAAATGAAGCAAGGTGATTCTTCTGTTAGAGAATACAATTCATCGCTTCTGGCAGCGGTCTTCTTGACAATCATGACCAAAGAATGTTGGTGAAAATGTATCGAGATGGCTTAAAGGAGGACATATGGGTTGCGCTCGGATCAACGGAGTTCTCGACCATCGACGACATAATGCAGGCAGCATTAGACATAGAAGAAGGTGATAGGTCGTCTTCATCAGATTCTTCGAATGAATCGATGAGAAAAGCAAGAAGAAGCCTCGAACTGAGATGCAACCGGAAGATGGGCACTCGGGCGAAGAGCCTTATGGTGATAAAGATACATCCAAAATGAAGCAAGGTGATTCTTCTGTTAGAGAATACAATGCATCGTTTGCGGCCGCGGGTCTTACAAACAATCCTGACCAAGGAATGTTATTGAAAATGTATCGAGATGGCTTAAAGAAAGACATCCGGGTTGCTCTCGGATCAACGGAGTTCTCGACCATCGAGGACATAATGCAGGCAGCAATAGAGATAGAAGAAGGTCCTAGGTCGTCTTCATCAGATTCTTCGAATGAATCTGATGGATCAGATTCTTCAAATGAATCTGATGAATCAGAAAAACGCCAGAAGAAGAATCCTCAAACTGAGTTTGAACCGGAAGATGAGCAACCGGACGAAGATCCTTATGGTGATAAAGATGAGACTGACGATGGCGAGGGGTCTAATCCAAATACGAGTAATAAGTCTGAGTCAGAGTCAGACAGTGCTGAAGATCTTAGAGACTATCAGGAATATCTCCAGAATAACCACTTATCGTGTTCTGAGTCCAGTGAAGAATCCGACTAACATTGTGTGATATTTTCGTACAATTTGACTACAATTTTCTATTTTCTACAATTCTCTTTTTGTTTGACTACAATTTTCTACAATTCTCTACAGTTTGACTACAATTTTCTACAATTCTCTTCTTGTTTGACTACAATTTTCTACAATTCTCTACAGTTTGACTACAATTTTCTATAATTCTCTTCTTGTTGCAATTTTCTACGAAGTTGTCTAGAATTCGCTACAATTGGTAATTAGGGTTTAGGATTTAGGGTTTAGGATTTAGGGTTTAGGGTTTAGGGTTTAGGGTCAATGAATCGAGACCAAAGTCTAAGATATGTCGATAAATGTGTTATAAGGCTCATGAAATCGACTGGTCCATAATAACTTGAACATTAATATATTGTTACTTTTTCGAAATTGGACTCAGTACAACAACGGCTACTTTTTCAAAATTTGAAATCCTTAACATGATACTTTTATTGAAGTGGGTACATAACAGAAGAAAACAACCAACACAATATCTTTGATCTTTGATCTCTTTGACGAATTATCAGTGACTCCCAATAATTAGTTTCTTAAGCTCTTTGATCTCCGTAGACATCACCGCAAGCTCATATTGCAGCTTGCATCGGAGCGAGACCTCTTCACGATATTGCTTTTTTAACTCATTTAACTCTTCCTCGATCGCAGAAAAGCAGCCATGTCGGATGTGCAAACCATCGTCCTACAGCACATTAATTTGACAAGTTAGTTTAATGAACTAAATTCGTGAAATATATTAGGAGAACCTCGGATCTAACCTCATAAACTTTGCAGGCGTAGTAGTGTCTTCCTCTCTCGTCAGTTTCCACCGTGATAGGTCCACCACAAGCACACTTTTTGGGTATGCAGTAGTGGGCATATGCGACGCATTCAAGCCAGTCATAGTCTCTTTTGTGTTGCTTCATATCCGCATAATGAGGATCAGTCATTTTTCGAAGGCAAACTGTTGTCAAAGAGTTTTGTGACGATTTTGGAAGAAAGACTCGGAAGTGGTGCGGATAGACTACGACTGAGCCATTCCATCTTAAATAGGCAACAAAACGTAACGGCTATATTCATTTTGAAAGCTCTTCCAACGGCTCTAATCAATTCGAAATCACTTTGCGGGTTATGTAGAGAGAGAACAAATCACTTTCCAACGGCTATATTCATAGTAAAATATTTAGTGGCTAACGGTGTAGTAATTTAGTTAACTGTCATATTTACTGTACGAACATAATAAGTGGTGTTCAAAGATAATAAATGGTGTTCAAGTATAATAACTGGTGTTCAACGATAATAAGTGGTTTATCTCATAATGGGCGTTTGAGCTGTTTATCTCATAATGGGCCCCGAATACCGAATGAAAATGGCCATAATTTGTTATATATCATAATGGGCCAGCATGATGTGTGAAAGTAATTATGGACCAGCCTTATTGTAAATGCATATGTATTTAGTCATCTCTCTCTCCTAAGGTGTACGAAAGTCATTATTATTCCTCCTCGGTTACGTAAGATTCAAGATGTTTTTTGAAAACATTAGCTTTCTGACACGGAGAAGACATTAGCTTTATCATGCTCTAAGACATTAGCTTTATCATGCTCTAAACACATTAGCTTTATCATCTCTCTCTTCGTTGGTGTATATCACTGACGTACACCTTTTGTAACGCCACACGTCACATCTGTAACAGTGTAATTATTTATTACTTGGCATCGTTTTAGTGATATATATACATCATTTATTGCCCTGTTATCATTTATCTCATGCTCTAATAATTCTTATTAATGCATGGACTTAAAGTCATCATGCACAATACCCATTGATGTGTAAAGTCATCATTATACCCCATCGGTTACATAAGCTTCATAATGTAGTTTGAAATTACTACCTTCTGACACGGAGAAGACATCATCTTTATCCATATTTATTCTAATTAATGTATGAACTTAAGGTATTCTCATCTCTCTCTTCGTTGTTGTATGAACACGCATACACTTATAGATTTTATACGAAAGAAAGTTTCCTACTTTATTTCGCATGGCCTGTAACGAGATGTTTCAACCGAGGAGTCCCCATGGCACGCCGCGTCTGTTACCAAATAATTAATGATAATTAATTATCTGGTAATATATATACTACTCTTCAGCTCTGTTATCATTTAATATTTTTCTCCTTCAGTTCTCTGCAAACCTCTTATCCTTTCTTTTGCTTCCCAATTTCCAAAATGGTGAACGATATCAGGCAGGAAAAAAGGTCTGTTAAAAAATACGAGCGCTACTTGTACGGTCTGCCTATTTTCCGACAACGTAGCGAGCATGAGTTGATCCAGATGGCCAATGACGGGTTAAAGGAAGAGATCCGAGAAGGTCTGGAAACTGAGGAGTTTCCCACACTCGAAGCCCTGTTCGAAGAGGCAGAGGAAGTCGAGGAGATGTTAAAGGAAACACCTCCATCTAGCCCTCGCAAACGCCGCCGCAGAAGCAACGATCACCGCCCTAGCAAACGTGCTCGCAAGGTGGATGACAAAGGTGACCCGGAGGATGAGGGATATGACTACGTGCCTCCACCCAATCCAGACGAATCTGCCTCCGACAAATCTTCCTCCGACGAGGATGTGAACTCCTCCTCCGACGAGGATGTGAACTCCTCCGCCGAGGATGTGAACTCCTCCGACGAGGATGTGAACTCCTCCGACGAGGATGTGAACTCCACCTCCGGCTCCGACGCTTAAATTCCGACGCTTTTAATCTATTTAATATGTTTAATATTTTATAAATTATGTTTATGTTATATTTTAATATTTATGTGGATTTTAATATTTGAGGATTTGATTTTTATTTTAATATTTATGTGCATTTAAATATTTATATTTATGTTTACCTAAGATGTACGAATACCGAATGAAAATGAGCCCCGAATACCGAATGAAAATGGACTTAATATGTGTAATTTTAATGTTAAATATTATATATATTGAATTTTTAATATTTATATATAATCTGGATGTTTAGACATAAATGTTTAATAGTTATATTACGAATACATAAAGTGTACGACTACATAAGGTGTACGACTACATTTGGTGTACGACTACATAATGTGTACGACTACATAATGTGTACGACTAGATAAGGTGTACGAATACCTAAGTTCTACGAATACCTAAGTTCTATGAATACCTAAGTTCTTCGAATACATAAGGCATTCGAGAACATAACGTATACGAATACCGAATGAAATTGGGTCTTATTTGTTATATCTCATAATGGGCCCGAATACCCAATACCGAATGAAATGGGTCAAATTCATTTCAATTTCTGTTTATTTTGTTTTTATTGTTATAAATATTTCCGATTAAATGGGCAATCGTGTCCACTTCATTCATATAAAATGGGTCATCTTATAAATGGTAAAACAAAGATAACATAGAGGAAAAACAAAGATGCACCATATATGTTCATGTATGGCGCTCCAAATGAGCAGATTCATCTCCAGGTCTGGCACAAGTCTGACATAAGAAACATGTCTCAACAAAAATGAAAGACGAAGTTTAACCATCGTTTTGAACTTTTGCGTTTCCAATAAATTCTTCATAGGTATCCATCGCGTATTTTTAACGGAATATATCCACCTTATTGTCATCGATCTGCCCCATATCCTCATAGGAGTATTCCGCTGCATGCATTTCCAGAAATTTAACCGCGCATGGTCCACAGTCGCCAGACCTTTTGTTGAAGTAAATATTTTCTGGACGCACCCATGAAAATGCTTGGTCTTCTTCAGGATGACTACTATCGGAAGGAGGCGAAAACACAGCTAAGACATGAGGCAATGCGCGTAGAAGATAAGCCATGTGCTTGTTCACCTCATTATCGAACTCATTATGGGGAATGTTGCAGTCCAAAATCTCCACTTCTCTGGATGTCAAGTTGATCGCAAGACCAACCCAATGATCTATTCCCCACATCATTGGGGCGTACACCCTGTCCACATAAACCAACAACACCTTCTTGTCATTCCGACGCGGCATTTTTCCGGTCAAACAGAAACTCACAAGCCCTCCCCACTTGAATCCCAATTTATCTGAGGCCTTCTCGAACTCTGCGAACTTTGATATGATGCCCGCGATATTGAAGTAGTCTAGGCGCTTACTTGAAATCAGTAGAGAAACTGATCTCGAAAACTCTCTAAAACTCTCGAAATAGCTCAGAAACTCTTACTTTCTTTTTCTACTTCTCTCTCTCTTTCTAACCCACGTTTTTAACTTGCTTTTGAAAGGTATGGATGAATGAAATATGAAGGGGTCGTGGGCTATTTATAGTAGACAGCAGCGAATCAGATCGAAGTTGGTGGCAGCCCGTGTGTCGCTTCGCATGGCTCCGGACGCATGCGTCGCGACACCTCGTGCTCCACATGTCCTTCAGCATGGCCAGGACTCATGCAAAGTGACACCTATCGCCTATCTGGACGACCAGATGGCTTGCTGCATGACTGGAGTGCATGCAAGGCGACACACCATCTCCACATGTCGATCATCATGCTTCGATTGCAGATACGGCGACATCTCGTGCTTCTGGTGTGTCAAGCTGCATGTGCTTCTTCCATGAACGTCTACACCTCCTCCTTGTGTTGACACTCAGCTGGATTGGGGATATACATCACGTCCTGACCCCTTAGATCAAGCCACCTCGAGGTTCTCGGTCGATTTGCGCTATTTCGGCCCTTCTAGTGAATTTTCGTCCCGCGATCAATCCCGAATATTTTTCCGCTCCCGTTCTGATGAGCTGAATATTTTTAATAAACTCCAAAAGAATTCTGAACTTGGAGAAAAATAATTCCCGAGCCTCCCGCTTCCTCAAAAAAATCCATAATACCGAAATTAGCGATTTTTGCCAAATTTCGGGTTTTCCCGTCGTACTTTGATTCCCGTCCTGCTTGCTTCCCGTCCTGCTTAATTTCCCGTCCTGCTTGAAAGGCCAACCGGCCAGCCAACAATCAAACAAGAACATGACTGACCGTTCAACCCAACACCCTGATCCGGAAGCGCTACGTGACGGGTCAGGAACAATCCGGCCAATGTCGCAGAATTTATTCCGCAACTTAGACCAGTTTGTCCACTAACTCGTCCCGCTAAGTCAAGGAATAAGGCTTTGCAACCTGTAGCAAGACTTAACGGTTTCCGTTAGATCGAGGCCTAAGGCTTTGCAACCCGTACCAAGACCTAACGTTGTGTTAGACCGGACTAGTCAGTTATCAGAATACTCATGGTGCGCATATAAAATAATTACTTTATTGATTTAAGAAATATCCATACATTGACATAAACAATACTGGGCCCGGCCTAATGCCAAATCGATTCAACTAAACTCTTATCAAAAATACCGTTAACAAAAGGTATGAAAATCTACACCGGCGGCCCTAACGTCCAGCACCAAGCTAACCGATCATCCTACTAAAGCTATCTGCAAAAAGGACAACGAGAGTTGGGTGAGTAACCTAGTGTTACTCAGTGAGCTGGCGGCCTCTACCCACAACCTATCTCACTAACCCAGACAACCCAAAACAACAAGCAATCTATCCTATCATGCAATCAATCAAAACCAACATTATATAAACAAACCGTTACTAAGTTAGATCCGGCCTCCTGCCGTTATCTAACTTCAAGTAACGGGACCCTGCATGAAAACAAGTCAACAACCAATCTCTAGTTAACCATATATACGCCTGAGTTCAATACTCATGTAGTGTTAGACACTCAGACTATACAAGGATCATTAACTGGTGGACCAACAATCAGACAAGAACATGATCGGCCAACCAATGATACGGCATAGCTTTTGATATCCACCACCCTTCACAAGCAATCACTCAAACAATATAACAATCAACTTCGGTCTACACTAACCAAAGAGACACCAAGACTAATCCGGTACCAAATCCGGAATTAGATTCAATGCTAGAAACCTGCAAGAAAATCAATCAACCACAAACAACAATGACAAGATACTAATTAACTACGACTCAATCTAACTCGTAACACCGTATATCAGTGTTACACTTTCTATAGGGTTCCATAACCCTCAACGACACACTAACACAACATGACACTGTAACCTGGGCCCTGGTGACTTTGTGTTCCTCCTCAATATCGGCAATATCCTATCTCCCTACCACAAAGGCCAGAAGAAGGAACTTTCAACCGACCGCGGCCCACAGTCATTCGGGTCACCGCGCGACAGCCCACAGTCCTTCGGGTCACTGCCACATTACACCGTCGTATAATACTCAGCCCTAGGCCATGACCACGTCTCTCTGAGTCTTCCCGATCCAGCAAATAAGGGGTTTCCTTAAACCCGCCAGGTACGAGGTCTGAAGGAAACACTAATCACCCCTACACAAGCCTAGTATGGGCGGGTTACGCACATACTGTCGGCACATTCACACAACACAAACACAATCTATAACATAACCTAAAGATAAAGTTCTAGACTCTAACCATACCACTATCCAGTCCCTCTGAATCTATCGTCACTCTTTCTCTTCGGCTTTGGGTTTTTGCCTTGAACTCTCTTTACTTTAAGGTTTTCATCCTTAAAGTTCCGATCAACGAACACACTTACAAGCAGCAACTAAAAGAACACTTCACACGCAAGTTAGCCAACAACTAGCCCAACAAAAACTAACCAAGCAACCTAATCGCAACTCTAACCAAACAACCTAGCAATTCTAACCAGCAACCTAGCAATTCTAACCAAGCAACCTAACAATTCTAGATTCGACTATCCTAATCCTAATTCCTAAACCCACGAAATTCTAAGGCTGGACGTGTCCGGTTTCTTTAATGCCTTTTGTGACTCATTTTGACTCGATAAAAATATTTTAAAACCGATTAAATCATGAGTTCCAGAAGCATGGACGAAACCATGCAACCAGTCAAAAATCTCGTTCCGCAATTTACCCAACTGGGTTTTCAGTTCAACTCGTATCCACTCTTTCAGCTCTTGCTCCTTATCTGATAAGTTTCCTGGTTCAGCCTGCTTACGAATACCACGACGAGGTCGAATAGGACGCTGAGGCGTCTGAGTCAAACATCCAGGTTCATCAGAGGCTTTCCCAAACCGCCTAGACGGCTTTAGACACTTCTTTTTGACACCAACACCTTCACCCTTTTCGGCTGGCTTCAGAGGTGGAAGGGATGAATCACCTCCTCTAAAGTCTGTTGCTTTGAATTCGTGCCGTTCCCGTATTCCACCAACCAAGTTATCTATTCGGGGATCGATTACTTCTTTCTCCCACTTTGGATCCCCACCTTCATCCGGGATTGAATACGTAACAATAACCTCAAACAAAGAACACAAACATTCATAAGTACACAAAGTTTGAGCGTCTTAATTGCTGTTTGGCAAATAAGATAGACAACAGAATTGCACCTCAGTTTAGGTTTCCACTAGAAGTATGTCTTCAAAATTCAGAAGTGTACTTGTTGAGTCGCATCCTTCTGGTTCTTCCAAGAAAGTAGTCGTTTTATTAGGTTCAGGAATTTTCTCAAGCAATGAGGGGATAGCTTTAAAAGCAAAAAGTTGCAGCGCCAGAGGGAACCCATAACATGCTGTTGACTGCTGTTTCAAACGAAGCCGCATGACCGAAAGGGATTTATCCATTTTAGAAGAATCAGAAGGTTGAGGTGGTGTCAATCTAGACAGAGTGCTGACGAATGCCTCTCTTCCCCATGGATATTGAAGAAATGATCAGGTGTCTTCCAGCATCTCGACGTAAGCAGGCGTCAAACGAAGAAGTTTGTGACCACAAACCAGGAGACCATCTACAAGCGAAATGAGAGCTAGTGGCAACCGCTTCCACTCAGGAAGACTTGGCTGTTCAAGCATACGAAGAACATCTGGTACAGTCACGTCTTCATCTTCAGTTTCAAACAACTCTTTCCACATTCGTCCAGGTGTGGCATCGCTAGATTCTGAACCGTTTTCAACTTTTTCTCTTTCAGGCTCGCATTTCAGACCCGTGATGTCTCCGAACTCACGCAGAGAAAACCGTAGTGGCTTGTCTGCAAACAAGAACCAGAGCTCATATAGGCGGATCGTAACTAGCTGACGGCTGAGGAGAGAATGTATAAGTTTCGCAGAGTTTGAGCAGCGCGATACAGGTAAGTGGAACAGAGCTCCAAACTGACTTCCTAGCAGACAGTTCATTTCAGGGGAGCCTCTAAGCAACTTCACTAACGATCCAATGATACTCGTCTTTGAATAGATGTTCAGTCGAGGTTTTCCAAGATAGCAATTACGTGCGAACAGTCTTTCCGGGAAAGTCGCCGTGTTCCCAACAAATTTCGGCTCGGTGGATGCAGCTTCGTCTTCTTCGGTTGATGCAGCAATGTCTTGTTCGGTGGATGCAGCTTCTTCTTGGTCGGTGGATTCAGGTTCCTCTAGTTCGGACTCCGTGCTCATCTCTGAAATACAATGACCAAATCCAGACATTTACTCAACGCTTTATTTTTCTAAACTTTTCCATAAGAATTTCAGAGAGAAGCTTAGCGAAAGGAGATACCTGCATAACGAGGCGCAGTTCTGCGTACTCGGCGAGTTTCTTGGGATTTGGTTTTCTATCACTGGCGGATTGACTACGAGTCACCCTCCTCGAGGGCGGTACGCTGGAGGGGGATACCATCTCTACCGGAGTCTGCACGCAGTCTCCAATTCGTCGTCGTCTATAATCGGTGTGTCTTATCTGGTCGCAGTCTCCAATTTGTGTCTCGGATGTTTGGTTTTCAATTGTGTCTCCGATCTGGGTACAGTCGAGTGTGGTTCTTATGTTTGCTTTTCAATTGAAGCTGTTTAGAGGTGCTTTTGGTCAAACGACAAGATGACCAGAAGTTTTGAGATGACAAGATGAGAGGTGGTTTTTATTATTTTATGAATTTTATCAGCTCTTTTTCTTATTTTAAATTAAAAATGCGTTATGGCACGGTCGTAATATCAAGAACCACGCGCGCCCTCTGTCGACATTTGACAAGTCTGGAAAAGGTGATTTGCCCAATTTGCTAATTTAAACTTGAGGTCGCCCAATTCTCTAATTTCAAACTTGCGATTTGCCCAATTTACCAATTTTTTCTAGAAAGAATATCCCATGGAACAGCAATAATCACACAAGCGGTGATTATGTCAGAAAACCCGATTTCTAAAATCCCAAAAGACAGGTTGCTGCGTTATATGAACTATCGTTTACACCTTATTAAAAATTGATTTATAGACTTTTATAAAATCAAAACAAAATTGTTTATTTCCAAATTTGTATTTCAGTAGTTATATAACACCTTATTAAAACTGGTTTTTTACCTCTTGTAAAATCAATCGGGTTTAGGATATATAAAGGTGTATTTAAAAGTTATAAAGAATTATAAATCTATGTAAATTAATTTATAAATGTCTATAACTAATATAGAAAGGCTTATAAATCGGTTTAAACTATTAATAATTATTTTCAAGAGTTCATCACTCCATAAACAAAAAGAATTAAGGTTTATAAAGTCGTATAAAAAAACCAAAATGATTTATAAATCTGTATAAAACAATTTATAAGGGTATATAAATAATATATATAAGGGCATATAAATCTATATAAGATAGAAAATAAATGTTTAAAATAAAAGACTATGTGGCATATTGGTTCAAGTTTCCAAATTTGTATTTCAGTAGCTTTATAACACCTTATTAAAAATGGTTTATATACTCTTATAAAATCAAAACAAAATGGTTTATTTCCAAATTTGTATTTCAATAGTTTTATAACACCTTATGAAAACTATTTTTTTACCTCTTGAAAAATCAATCGAGTTTAGGATATTTAAAGGTGTATTTAAAAGTTATAAAGACTTATAAATCTATGTAAATTAATTTATAAAGGTCTATAACTAATATAGAAAGGCTTATAAATCGGTTTTAACTATTAATAATTATTTTCAAGAGCTCATCAGTTCATAAACAAAAGAACTAAGGTTTATAAAGTCAGATAAAACCAAAATGATTTATAAATCTGTATAAGATAATTTATAAGGGTCTATAAATAATATATATAGGGCATATAAATTTATATAAGATAGAAAATAAATATTTAAAATGAAAGACTATGGCCTCGATTGGTGCAATGAGATGAAAAAGCAGAGCGATATGTTGTAGAAGCAATCTCAGAAGTTGTATGCTCTCATTAAATTTTTAATAAAGTGATTGGTAGAGCAGTAGCGTATACAATTTTAAAATTATAATAAAAGTTAGTATATAATATATTTATTTTAAAATAATATATATTAAATTATAATATATATTAATAATATATGTTTTATTAAAATAATGAATTTTATTTAATTATAAAATTAAATTAAATTTTAAATATAAAATATTATTATTTAAAAATAAATGTAAATATTATTTTAAAATATAAATTTATTTTGGATATAAAAATAATTTTGATATTATTAAATAAAATAAACTAATTATATATATAATTTATATATAAATTATCATTATTTATCTATTGGTAGAACAGTAAATGATTCATATAATATTATCAGAAAAATTAATATATGACATACAATTTATTTTTTATAAATAATATAGATATTTTAATTTCTAATATATAATATATAGATATATATTATTTTATTTTATTTATTAAAAATAATGAATGATATGTGTAATTATATAAGTTATATTATATTTCAAATGTGAAATATTGTTCTTTTAAAAATTTAAAATAATTAATCACAACTTTTATTTTTTAAAAGGTAATTTTTTTATTATGAACATAATTTTTATATTATTAAATAAAATATATTAATTACATATAATTATTTTAAATTTTTATATATTTTAACTGTAAATGCTCTACCAAAAGCTCCATATGAGAGCATTGAGTAAATGGCATTTGGAGAGCATTAACATCTTGTAAATGCTCTTGTAAATGCTTTTGTGATAAATGTTGATTGGATAATGACGAGCATAATGTTTATGTTAATGCTCAACCAATCATACCCATATTGGTTCAAGTTTCCAAATTTTTATTTTAGTAGCTTTATAACACCTTATTAAAAATGGTTTATAGACTCTTATAAAATCAAAACAAAATGGTTTATTACAAAATTTATATTTCAGTAGTTTTATAACACCTTATTAAAAATGGTTTTAAAACTATTGTAAAATCAATCGAGTTTAGAATATATAAAAGTGTATTTAAAAGTTATAAAGACTTATAAATCTATGTAAATTAATTAATAAAGTTCTATAACTAATATAGAAAGGCTTATAAATCGGTTTTAACTATTAATAATTATTTTCAAGAGCTCATCAGTTCATAAAAAAAATTAAGGTTTATGAAGTCGTATAAGAAACCAAAATGTTTATAAATTATATAAAATAATTTATAAGGGTCTATAAATAATATATATAAGGGCATATAAATTTATATAAGATAGAAAATAAATGTTTAAAATGAAAGAATATGTGACATATTGGTTCAAGTTTCCAAATTTGTATTTCAATAGCTTTATAACACCTTATTAAAAATGGTTTATATACTCTTATAAAATCAAAACAAAATGGTTTATTTTCACATTTGTATTTCAGTAGTTTTATAACACCTTATTAAAACTGGTTTTTTACCTCTTGTAAAATCAATCGAGTTTAGGATATATAAAGGCCTATTAAAAAGTTATAAAGACTTATAAATCTATGTAAATTAATTTATAAAGGTCTATAACTAATATAGAAAGGCTTATAAATCGGATTTTAAACTATTAATAATTATTTTCAAGAGCTCATCAGTTCATAAATAAAAAGAGTTAAGGTTTACAAAGTTACATAAAAACAAAAATGATTTATAAATCTGTATAAAATAATTTATAAGGGTCTATAAATAATATATATAAAGGCATATAAATTTATATAAGATAGAAAATAAATGTTTAAAATGAAAGACTATGTGGCATAATGGTTCAAGTTTCCAAATTTGTATTTCAACAGATTTATAACACCTTATTAAAAATGGTTTATATACTCTTATAAAATCAAAACAAAATGGTTTATTTCCAAATTTGTATTTCAATAGTTTTGTAACACCTTATGAAAACTATTTTTTACCTCTTGAAAAATCAATCGAGTTTAGGATATTTAAAGGTGTATTTAAAAGTTATAAAGACTTGTAAATCTACGTAAATTAATTTATAAAGGTCTATAACTAATATAGAAAGGCTTATAAATCGGTTTTAACTATTAATAATTATTTTCAAGAGCTCATCAGTTCATAAACAAAAAGAATTAAGGTTTATAAAGTCGTATAAAAAACAAAATGATTTGTATAAAATAATTTATAAGGGTCTATAAATAATATATATAAGGGCATATAAATTTATATAAGATAGAAAATAAATGTTTAAAATGAAAGACTATGTGGCATATTGGTTCAAGTTTCCAAATTTGGATTTCAACAGCTTTATAACACCTTATTAAAAATGGTTTATATACTCTTATAAAATCAAAACAAAATGGTTTATTTCCACATTTTTATTTCAGTAGTTTTATAACACCTTACTAAAACTGGTTTTTTACCTCTTGTTAAATCAATCCAGTTTAGGATATATAAAGGTGTATTTAAAAGTTATAAAGACTTATAAATCTATGTAAGTTAATTTATAAAGGTCTATAACTAATAAAGAAAGGCTTATAAATTGGTTTTAACTATTAATAATTATTTTCAAGAGCTCATCAGTTCATAAACAAAAAGAATTAAGGTTTATAAAGTCGTAAAAAAACGAAAATGATTTATAAATTATATAAGATAATTTATAAGGGTCTATAAATAATATATATAAGGGCATACAAATTTATATAAGATAGAAAATAATGTTTAAAATGAAAGACTATGTGGCATATTGGTTCAAGTTTCCAAATTTGTATTTCAATAGCTTTATAACACCTTATTTAAAATGGTTTATAGACTCTTATAAAATCAAAACAAAATGGTTTATTTCCACATTTGTATTTCAGTGGTTTTATAACACCTTATTAAAACTGGTTTTTTATCTCTTGTAAAATCAATCCAGTTTAGGATATATAAAGGTGTATTTAAAAGTTATAAAGACTTATAAATCTATGTAAATTAATTTATCCCATAATATTCTGAAAAACCTATCATATTCTCAATAACAACATGCACAGCAAAATAAATGTTGGAAAATAGTAATTGCCATAAAAATGTTGAAAATGATTGTAAAACATGAATTTGGAAAAGTTCAGAGAAAAAAAATACATGAATTTGGTCGACTAATTATAACAACTCATTCGTGACCAGATCAACATGAGTCAAACAAGCAACCAACGGAGTTATTTGAGTGTGCCTCACTAGGATCGGGAACTTGCAACGAGATCTACAACTGATGCATAAAGGTCGAGTAACACCGTTGTTGAGAAGTACTTCAGTACACAATCAGATAATAAAACCCTCCAAGTACACAATCAACATGGAGAATGACCCCACACTCCTGACAAGTATAGTAACGTACACTCAGATCCATCTTCGTCTCACAAATATCACACCACAAGTCACCCTCGTGTTTCCGACACCTTGGTTTAGTGACAGAAAATGATCTTCATACCTGTTTTTCACCTTTCTTGGTAAAGTAGCGCACTTCATGCATAAAGCATACTCACCATTCATACATCTTAAGGGGTTTTCAGTCTCAATGAGACAAGCATTACATTTTGTGGATGCAAATCATAGTGAAACGGTTCTATTGCCGAACTACACCGAACATCATAGACTTCAGGACATCCTTCAGAATAAACGTACCTAAAACCATTAGAATTGTTATCACACGCTCTGCACAAAACAATCCTTGTCAGACCATAGAGTAAGTTTATGGTTGTGCAACAAATGTCGTTTCTTCCGAGGAAGATTAGCACAAGCTTTGTCAAGAATGAACTCGCAATCCTCACACTTGTAACATGGACCGCCATTGATAGGAAGAAAGCAACCTTGGCATCGCAGATCCGTGACAGAACCATCATCCAATCTTAGGACATGATAATATACGTATAAAACATCTGAACAATATTAATTAGTTCTACACTTACCTGTTATTATTAGATCTAATTAAAATAAATAAAAAAATAAAAATCGTTAACCAATCAAATTATAACAGTTTTGCGAAGATTTTTCCAATGATCTACACTTAAGAAAAAAGTCACTTAAGTTACTTCTCTTTTATAATATATATAAGAGGATTTTAATTTTAAGAAAAAGTTCATATATATAAGTATTTTTAGCCGCACAATAACTTAAGTTATCATATAATTGTGTTTGTTTCTTTTATATAGATTAATGTTTGACCATGCTAGGAAGTTATAATTAAAATTCATAATTATGTACTTGTCTGCTTCAGTGTTAATTTTGGATATGTTACTATAGATTTATATGTTTTAAATACATTATAACAACTATTGATTAATTTGACTTTTAAAATAATAACAACTGTGTAAAATAATAACTTATATCAAAGTTTTTTTGTCAACATTTCTATTCATTAGATAAAAATATAGTACAACGTTAGTAAGCTAAGTCTGCCAAGCTTTAACATAGTTTTGATTGTTATCTATTTTATTGCCACTCAGACAGCCCAGCAAATCGAATAGGAACAAATTTTTAAGAAGCTTTTAATGTGCCTCTTGACCAAGTATATCATTAGCAAGTTACCGAAATTATGTTCTTTAGAACTTATGTTTCATACAATACAAATAATGTTACATACACTTTTGATATAATTCGAAAATGTATTTCACTATCCGTTCAAAACTATGTACGTAACCCACCTTCGAATGAGCATGATGAAAATGAATTATTAGACCCTATATATACAAAAACCAAAACACCACATTAAAAACAAGTGATGAGACACGAGATCACTTGTTTTTTTTTGCGTGTCCCTACTCGTATACTGTCTGGGATCGCTTAGCTTGCAGACTGGTGGGGAGAAGAATAAACCCAGACTGGCAGGACATGCTCCAATTCATTCAAATAAGGGCAGCTAATCAGCTAGATCAAGTACTCATTCGACTAGTGTTTCAGCTGGTGGTGTATCATGTGTGGAGGGAGAGGAATAGTCGCATTCATCAACAAGGGCAGCTGGGAACTGAGCAGATGATTAACCAAATCAATAAGATTGTGAAGAACAGGATAACATCACTCCATTACAAATTTGATCATCCGCTAAATGGTATTATGAGAAGATGGTTTGAAGTTACAGGATGAACCTGGAGGGAAGACTTAGAGTACAATGTTCTTATTGATTTTTTAAGTCTTTTTAAATATACGAACACCATAATATTCTCTTATTCTTTGTAAATGCTTTTTTGATTGATCAATAAATTTGAAATTTCATAAAAAAAAAAGAAACCCAGTGTTTATTTCATATTATTCAATGTAAAACTACAAGAATTTTTTTCAAAAGAAAAAAAAAGCTAAACAGTTTAGATAATATGAATTTTCATAGTGCATCCATGAATTTATTTTCTTCAGTTTATGCCCCCAGTGTTATTTGTGTCTAGATTTGCCTTTGGCAGAGGCAGATGTACGTTGCTTAAGAATGGGGAAATTGCCCCAGTATTTTTTTATAAATAGCTATATGTGACCATATTTGTTAGTATACGCTTACAAAAGTAGTAGTTATCCACACATCGTAGAACTCTCTGCCTTGTCCACGATTCAAAACATTTTTTCTTTTGCATGATTGCTTTTGAGACTCTTGCCAGTCAATAGTTGAGAGACGGTTATCAACCGTTCTCAAACCCATCATTGAATACTTTAATGCAGGGGCGTCCTTGCAGTAAATGAGGTAATAAGCAAAAAACAAAATGGGGGTCTACCCAAAATTTATAGACTAGAAAAAAAAAAAGCTTAAGAATCAAGGAAAAAGAGGAAGAAACAAAGTTAAAAGATGTATGTAAGAAGTCTAAAAACAATTTTTTTTTTACGTTAATTATACGCCCCATCTGTTTGTTATTATCATTTTTTTCATTCTTCAGTAGCACATCTTTCCCTCACATGAAATGATAAAAAAAATTATAAAAGACTAACTATATAACTTTTTGAAAACGGGGGTCTTTAGAAATGGGGGGCCCAAAACCCAGGTTTCTCTTGGCTCTGTCTAAGGACGCCCCTGCTTTAATGTCGGTACTACCCCGGCTTCTTCTTGTTCCTTCAAAAATGGTTTTAGGATTACAAGTAGACCTTTTCTTCATGTCTTTTTTTACCGTGTTTATCCGTTGTTATGTTTTAATTATTACTAGATTTTGACCCGCCCTTGAAAGGGCGAGTATTATTTTTCACTTTTATGAAATATATTATTTGTTTGTAATTATTGAATGTATTTATCTTAGTAAAACTTTTTTTATAATAAATTCGACACATAGAGTCTTTCTGGTAGATTATGTGTTTTTCTGGCTTTGTTTTATTCCCTCTCCAATCAACATATTTATTTAGCTTGTTGTTAAAATAAATGATTTTAGAACGCAAATGTACAATACTTTATATTGATATTTTGTTTAAACAATGTGGCATATTTCTATATTAATTAAATATTTACATTGTAATTTAAATTTTTATACAAATCAACATATTTGTGTAGTTTGTTGTTAAAAGAAATGATTTTGAATCCATATGTACAATACTTTTATATTGATTTTTTATTATGTGCAGCCATTACTTTTGGTTCAAATATCCTATTCATTTTCAAATACATTCGTTATTTGAATATTTTTAGTTTCTTATACATCAGAACAAAATCCATACAGACCCGGAGGATCAAACTTGAAACTCACACATAAATTTATATCCAAACATGACCTAATTTCAAAACCCAAAAAATCTATATCCGAAAGAAACGACCAGTACCTAAATGGGTACCCAAATGTCTATGCCTAACGGATTCCGTAAACAAATAAAAAATATTTTTATGTGTTTGGCTAAATTAAGTGAAATAGAAAATTTTATTCAGTAATATTTGTAAAATATTAATAATGATCAATATATGAATATCAATTTGTTTAGATAAGTTTTGGAATTGTAATTAATTAATTTAAATTGATTTTAAATGCAGTGGTAGAATCTGTAAATAAAAAAATACAAAAAGGAAGTACCTAAAAAGAAATTTCAAAACCCAAAAAATATATACCAAGGAAACGACCCGTACCTAAATGGATACTGAATGTCTATGCCTAACTGATTTAGTAAACAAATAAAAAATATTTTTATGTGTTTGGCTAAATGAAGTTAAATAGAAATTTTTTTTACTAATATTTTACAATATTAATAATGATCAATATATGAATATCGATTTGTTTAGATAAGTTTTGGAATTGTTATTAATTAATTTAAATTAATTTTAAATGCAATGGTAGAATCTGTAAATAAAAAGAAACACAAAAAGAAAGTACCTAAAAAGACATTTCAAAACCCAAAAAAAATCTATACCCAAAAGAAATGACTCGTACCTAAATCGTGCAGATGTCTATGCCTAACTGATTAGTAAAAAAATAAAAATTATTTTTATGTGTTTGGCTAAATTAAGTGAAATAGAAAAAAAAATTATTTAGTAATAATTTTACAATATTAATAATGATCAATATAAGAATATCAATTTGCTTAGATAAGTTTGGAATTGTAATTAATTAATTTAAATTGATTTTAAATGCAGTGGTAGAATCTGTAAATAAAAAGAATTACAAAAGGAAATACCTAATTTATTATAAATGCAATGACTAAATGTGTAAATAAAAGGAAGTAAATATACTGCTACCCATGTTTCCAAACAATTCTCATTTAATATTGTTATCCATGTTCCCAAACAAACCTTTTTTTTAAACTGCAATTCATGTCTCCAAACACTTCAATTTTGTACTTGAGTTTTAATAATATAGATGTTGCTGGCTGTGACCGCTTGAATCTATTGGACTTTTAACTTAATATAAGTATATGGTGTTAAAAAAAATACAAAATATCTTGAGAGTGAAATTAAACCAAATCAAGATGTTTACCTAAAAAAGGAGGCCATTATTGTTTTTTTTTTTGAGAAAGGGCCAGGATGCCATTATTGTTTACTTAATATATACTAATGAAAAATGTAGGTTATCTAGTATTCAATCCATATAATTCCATGTGAAGACATTAATTCCAAAAGAAAAATAATTCATCGCTAAAGTCATAATGGATTGATGAGGTCATGTAAACAGTATGTGACTGCTGCTTTCCTCTGCTCATAACATCCCAAAAACAAGTGTAATTGATGTAAATTTTAACAAAATTAAAAAATGCAATGTAAAACGAGGAAAAAATAACTTATTTCTCCACAAGTATCATACAGCTATAGATGCATACGATTTTTCAACTTTATATTAATTTATTTATTTAAAGTTATCCAACCTATTCAATTGATTTACTTAATTAATTCTCCACAACCTATTCGAAGGCGGACATACATAAAGGAAAGGTGATTCAACTGACACAATTTTAATATAGAAATTTGTTTTATATACCCAGTGCCGGTCCGGACTCATGGGGCGCCTAAAGCACAAAAAAAATTATGCCCTAAAATATAACTAAAATTTTAATTGCATTTAAGTATGTAATCAAAATAATGCAATATTCGATTAAATCTTAATTTGTTAGCAAACATATAAAAATACAGAGAAATAAAATCATATTATTCATGAAACAATGTTTTTATTCATGAACTTTGATTAACTAAAATGTTTAAGCCAAGTTGATTATTAATCTTCTTTTTGTAACATTTTCTATAATAAAAACATAAATTGTATAATATAGCAAAATATGATAAATTACATTAACATCAACATCATTTTTCTTTTTGTCAAAAAATGTAGAAGTTGAGCAACTAATAATTTAAATCCTTTGTTATAATAAATATCTTGTACAAAGCTATTTTATCAAAAAAAAAATAGAATATAAGTACTTGGATCATTAATAAATTATTTTCTAAGAAGAGAAAAAAAAATAGAAAAAAAATTAGAAGAAGAACATCTATTTTAAAGATATAACTAAAGTTTGTCTAATTAAATGGTTTATTTAATAATATATGTGATAGAATATACTAAATTTGTTAGAAAATATAAAGAATAATTAAGGTTTGATTAATTAAATGATTTCTCTAATAATATATGTGAAAGAATATACTAAATTTGTTAGAAAATGTAAAGAATAAAAAGAAAAGTAGTAAAAAGCGAGATTGAGAATCAAACTCGCCACCTTAATGATTTGATGGGGAGGATATAAACCACTAGACCAAGGTAATATTTTACTAATTTTTGGCGCCCCTAAAATATGTAGATATTTTGGCGTCTAAAGTTCTGGCTTTACGGGCTTTAGCCCAGGGCCGGGCCTGTATATACCCAATATGTGATGGACGATAGTTCAATTGATTACAGACTTACCTCACTGAACCCCCTATAGCGGGTTTGAACCACTGTTTGCACCCGTGTTTATCCTCTTTCTTTAAAAAAAAAAAAAATTGAAAGCATTCTTATTTTATTTGGGCCTAATCTATACAATGAAGTTGAGTTATAACTTAAGTAAAAAAGTTTTCTGGTCCGTTACTGAATCTATTACTCTACCATTAGAAAGATCGAACTGTAAAACCACATAATCCGGGAGCAAACTGCAAGCAAACCAATAAGGAGGATTTATATACATAAAATAAAAGTTGTTTCTAAGAGGACCCTTGTGGCCAGACGATGTGCAGCAATATTTGATTGTCGAGGCGTATAAACAAATTGCCATCCTTGGAAGCTAGAAGACTCCAAGTGGATATCCAGACTTAAAAATTGAAACTAGTGTACTACGTATACAAAGTTTTTATATACAACTCTAGTTTAAAGGTTTTTTTTGTCTAAAACTCTAATTAAATAGTTGAAACTAGTGTAAACAAGTATTAAAAAAAGAACTTTTACATGTAAAAACGGGCCACAGCTCACAAGTTCAAAATAAAGAGAAAATAGGTTTATCATTTTTCAATTGTATATAAGTATCTTTGATCAAGTAATATTAAAAAAAAAAGCTGAAAAAAATGCAAAATTTTTTTCTAAAAAAGAAGTTATTGTGGAGAAAGTATAAGTTGGGGCAAGTCAAACCAAAGTAGTAGTGGACAAGTGTATTCAAATTATTTCATACGGGTAAATTTATTTTCCTAGTAACCAACCCCCAGTGACTGTATCAAGATCATGCACGATAGCGTAGATCCAGAGGCAATTCATCACCAAAAATGGTCAACGGGAATAAAATAAAATAAAGTAAAATCTTGACCCAAAATATAAACCAAAATAAGATCGTCAAAAAAAAAAAAAAAAATTAAAACTCGTCTTCTATTATATCAATCAATTCATATGACAAAAACAAAAGAAAAGATCACCGACAGACACAAAACTAAGGAAAAGATCGATTAACTAAAATTCAAAGCAAAGCAGATTATTAAATAATTTAACGACCGTGACGCTATCTCTCTCTCTCTCTTCACACTCAAACCCTCTCTCTATCTATCGCTGCCGCTTCGCTGCTTTGATAGCCCATTTTCCACTAAAGCGAAGAGAAAGTTCGTTGGTTTCCCAATATAGACTCTCTATTATAGAAGAAGCAACTTCTTAGATCCGATTCTCACTCCTCTCTCTTTCTCTGCCTTGATCTTGATCTGTTTGTTCCCATTCCTCTTCCGAATCTAAGAGCTTACTGGTGAGTTCCTTCTTCATATACTTTTCTCTGATTCCTCCCTTCTCCGGGAACTAGGTCTAATATCTGTTTTCGATTTGCCGTTTCAGTTTCCTATTGTAATCTCAATTCTTCTTTTGATTGAATCGAGAATCTCCTCTGTTTTGAGTGATAAAATGTTTCTAGTTTTGATTAATACCTGTTCATTCAATAGATCGTCAGAGTTTAGTTTCCTCTAATATCATCAGATCCAATGATTAGAACCATCATTAATGGCGCTGCGTGTTTTAGATTCAGTGATCAATAAAGTTAATATCTGAGTTTAGTGGTTGTTGATATTGAAGTTTTTCAAATCTTGTAGAATCTCTGGTTAGGAGTCAATCACTATACAAGAAAAGGCGATGAGGGGAAGATCAGATGGAGGCAAAAAGAAGCCTGTGATCGTTTTGGCCTGCATTGCAGCGGTAGTTCTTGTTTTTGTATACCTCTTCTTTGGCTCCTCTAACCATGGGGCTTCAGCTATTGAGTATGGGAGGAAGCTTGGTTTGGGTGGTGATGATGATGTTACCAAAAAGGACGAGGCTTCTTCTGCCTCCGATGATGAAACCAACGGTTTCACTCCAAGAAGCTTTCCTGTGAGTTCTTAAGACCCTTTTTTTCTTTTTAAAATATGTTTTTCCATTTCGTTGTCTAACTACACTTTCTTGTCTTGCAAAGGTGTGTGATGACCGCTACTCGGAGCTTATTCCTTGCTTAGACAGGAACCTCATTTACCAGATGAGATTGAAGCTTGACTTGTCTTTGATGGAGCATTATGAACGCCACTGCCCTCCTCCTGAAAGAAGGTTTAACTGCTTGATTCCTCCTCCTCCTGGTTATAAGGTGAGTTTCATTTCCTCTTCCTCCTGTTGGTATGGTGAGTACGTTTCCTCACGCTGTTTTAATATGTCTTATAGGTTCCCATCAAGTGGCCTAAAAGCAGAGACGAAGTTTGGAAAGTCAACATTCCTCATACTCACCTTGCTCATGAGAAGTCTGACCAAAACTGGATGGTTGTCAAAGGAGATAAAATCAATTTCCCTGGTGGAGGCACTCATTTCCACTACGGTGCTGATAAGTATATTGCATCCATGGCAAATGTAAGGCAGTGTGACTAGATCTTATATGGAACACAGATATGCACTTCTTCTTCAACTCTACTGATCATAAATTTTGCAGATGCTTAACTTTCCGAACAACATTTTGAACAATGGGGGAAGGCTGAGGACGTTTCTAGATGTCGGCTGTGGTGTTGCAAGTTTTGGTGGGTACCTTCTTGCATCAGATATTATGACCATGTCTTTGGCACCAAACGATGTGCATCAGAACCAAATCCAGTTCGCTCTTGAGAGAGGGATTCCTGCATACCTCGGTGTTCTTGGAACAAAGAGGCTCCCATACCCAAGCAGATCATTTGAGCTTGCACATTGTTCACGTTGCCGAATCGATTGGCTTCAAAGAGATGGTATCCTTCTTCTCGAGCTAGACAGGGTGCTGAGACCTGGTGGCTATTTTGCATATTCGTCTCCAGAAGCGTATGCACAAGACGAAGAGGATCTCAGGATATGGAGAGAAATGAGTGCTCTTGTGGAGCGTATGTGTTGGACAATAGCTGCTAAAAGAAATCAAACTGTGATTTGGCAAAAACCAATGACAAACGATTGTTATCAGGAAAGAGAACCTGGAACCCAGCCTCCTCTATGCAATTCGGACAGTGACCCTGATGCTGTGTATGGTGTAAACATGGAAGCCTGCATTAGTCAATACAGTGAACGTAAGTTTTCATTTGCCCTCTTCCTTTTCAATAACAGAGATTATAAGTTATGTTTTTAGTAACTTCACATGTGTTTGATATAGCATATCTGAGAACATATGCCCACTGAAACGATTTTCTTTTCTTCCACTAGATGACCACAAAACCAAGGGAAGTGGATTGGCTCCATGGCCAGCTCGATTAACCTCTCCTCCTCCTCGGCTATCTGATTTTGGATATTCCACTGACATGTTTGAGAAGGATACGGTATGTTTAAGCCCATGATCTTTGTTTTTGCAACCGGAGCTTCAGTGATATAGAAACTCTCCTTGTATTATTTCTTCCCCATACAGGAAACTTGGAGGCATAGGGTAGATGCTTACTGGGATCTCTTGAGTCCTGCAATCCAATCAGACACCGTGAGGAACATAATGGACATGAAAGCAAACATGGGTTCCTTTGCTGCTGCTCTGAATGACAAAGACGTTTGGGTTATGAATGTTGTTCCTGAAGACGGGCCTAACACGCTTAAACTGATATACGACAGAGGCCTGATGGGTGCTGTTCATAGCTGGTCAGTTTCTTCCTTAACCTCTTCACTTTATCAAAATCAATTCATATCTATGTTCCTTAATGATATAATTAATATGGCAGGTGTGAAGCATTCTCAACTTACCCTAGGACTTACGATCTACTCCATGCTTGGGACATCATTTCTGATGTCAAGAAGAGAGGTTGCAGCGCAGAGGATTTGTTGTTGGAGATGGATCGTATACTTCGGCCAAGCGGTTTCATACTCATAAGGGACAAACAATCTGTAGTTGATCTTGTGAAGAAGTACCTCAAGGCTTTGCATTGGGAAGCAGTTGAAACCAAGGCAGCATCGGATTCGGACCATGACTCGGATGTCATACTCATTGTCCAGAAGAAGCTCTGGTTGACAAGTGAGAGCCTCAGAGATCTCGAGTGATCATCATGACGGGCAGAAACTGCATCCAGACATGGAAAAACAAGATTCACGATAGATTTCTTTGTTGGGAGAATGAGAATCTAATCAAAGCATACAACGATAAAAAAAATTCGTTTTTATAGCGGCTTAACGTTTTGTTTTCTTTTTAATATTTGTTTCTTTTACATATTCATATATGCTGTTTGTATGGTTCTGTAGAGATGTTCAATTTCCTATGAATTAAAACTTTTTTGCAGTTTAATTATGTATACCTACAATCATTGGTTAACAACATATTTATAGAACCCACTGCTGATATATTCACTACTAAACACTAGAGGTTTGTGATTACATACTTCATAAAACTCAATCCCAAAGCCTTGCATGAAGAGAAATAATCTCCTTGAAGCTAAATCATTAGAACTTAGTGATTGATAGAATTTAAAAAATGAATAAAGAAGCAGCGTGATAGGAGGAGCAAAAGGCATGCGTGTTATTTACTTAGCCCCCATTATAACTCGGACGTAACTTTACTGTTGTTGGAAGAAATCTTTAGGTTATGTCCCAAGCAAAATTGGTGATAATGATTAGTTTATGAGATTAAAAAAAAGTAAAAAAAAAAGAAGTATAATTGCATTTGATGATTAGAACATTTTATTGGTCTAAAAGGAAACTAAACATGTGAAAGTGTTCTACAAGTTTTTGTCTCGTGGACACAAAGTTGAAGCTGTTGTCCACTTCTCTAAGTTAACTCCCATGATTTATGCCCCCACCTTTTTTATATATTCTCTCCAAATAATTGATATTCAAATTAAATAGCCTTGAGTGCATGAAAATAACATCCATACTTTTTGCATTTTATAGCTAGACTCAACGACAATAGATTTCAAAAAACAATTTCTAACTTTATTCTTCTTTGCATATATTATATTATATATAATCAAGTATATAATTTAACTATAATGAAAGGAGATATATAGTAGGACTTGTAATATCATACATATACCTGTCCGCCTTGGATTAAGATGTTAAATATATAATATCCAAAATAATCGTCGCTGGAAATTAAAACCTTCTTCAGTAACATGAATATTCTTCATTGAAAAACAATCATCTTATAAAGGAAAAAATATATATCTAGCTAAAATGATTGACTTCAAATGTTCGTGTCTTACTATACTGTATATAGTATAGGTTTTTCAACTTATTTTACTGAATATAGTACTTAACGTTTACTTAATACCAACATAACCATTGTCAACAAGTACCGCGATTTTTGATAATTAACCAGAACATATGATAATGACACTGACAATAAAATATAGGTGAACCTTTTCAATAGTGGTTTCTTATTTCTTTTTCGTATTAACTATTGTTGGAACCACTGCAATTACACACATAACGTTGTGATACATCTACATTTTTATAATTAGTTACATTTAATTTATTTGAAAAAATATGAATGTGATACATACCTACAAAGTCTGGCAACACACAAAATGGTCCCCCGCGTTATTCTTCCCCACCTCAAAGCCCTCCAAAGATTGTGAGAACCAAACCCTTATCCTCTTCAATCTTTAAAAATGTTTTTTTCCTAAAGATAAATTAAAGTTGCTTCTTTTCTTTCTATTTTCAAATTCGTAATGCTGTGGCGAATAAAAATTTCAGATGTCAAGTACATTTATTTTGAAAGAGCAGTTCATTTAGCAAAACAAAGTTTCATGGATTTTCTTTCAAATTATATCTTGTTTTTGTTATCCGGAGATCTTATGAACAAAAAAAATACACTTTATCACCTATATACAATATACGTTTTCCTTACATTTAAAAGACTCAAAGTGGTTATTAAATTAAAAGGTGTTGTTTTGTACGTAGTTATTAAAACTAAAAAAATGAGAGGAAGATATATGTATATACTGTACATGCAAGAAAAATGAAAGGAAAATGAGTTGAATCTATTTTTAGCTGGTAAAGATTTGGAATTTACGAATTGATTCTACTATAAAACATATTTGACGAATTAAAAGCACATGTATTTCAAGAATTATTAGTATATAAAATCAGAACACATAGTTAAGAACTAGTGAATAAAATGAAAAGTTAAAATTATCTTATAAGAATTATTTTTATTTGTTTTGTGAATAAAATTTAGTGAATTGTTTTCTTTGGTTGAAGAATGGAGATTTCTTTAATTAATTTGAAGAGTATAGTAAACAAGGGTTCTTCCTAAATACTTTTACATGATTTTTAAAAATAATTCTAGAATGAAATTACTAATTTCTTAAAGATAAAAAAAGTTTGCTGACAAATCAAAAAATAGCATTAGTAATTGGAAAGCTTAGGACCATGGTGTTCACAAATACCACGTGGCGTGATGGCACTGCATCACCGGCGGATATCCAGGCTTTTGAAACTTTTTCATTTGGTGTCTATAATTGGTTTCATAGTAGTTTCTCATTTTTTTGTTTATCTAGTATAAACAATAGGTTTGATTAGTGACATGTGGTGTATTTGATTTAATTTGGGCTAAGAGCATGATTTCAAATGGTATGAAACAAGCTGATCATACATACTAAATGAAACATGTACAAATTAAGAAAACTAAGAGGTGAAAAACAAGCAAATCAAATAATTATTGTAGTTTTGAATGGTAAAAATCATTCATATAAAAGAGAAATATATTTAAATAATAAAATTAAAATAATAAAATATATTAAAAACATAAAAACAATAAATACTACACTAATTAGGCCCATTTCAATGGGTCACTAAAACACCAAATTTGATATAATTTCATCTCCAATGGGACACTAAAAATAATATCATCCCACTAAATTTGGTGTAGAGTGAATATTGTTATTCATCACACCAAATATTTAATATACATATTTTATTGTGTCTCATTTAATAATATAGGTCATAAATATTATTATTTAGTTCAAATATGTAACTAAACATAAATATTTTGTATTATTTGTATTTTAAAATTATTTTTACGTAATTAAAATATTTTTTTTTTTATTTTTTCAAATAAAAATCACTAATTGATTATTATCATTTTCTTTATATTGTAAAAATAAAATATATAGAACATTTATATTTTATTTTATTTTCATGTAAGAAATCACTAAATGGTTATTATCATTTACTTATATTGTAATATATTTTATTTTAAAATATCGACTATAATTTTACTTAAGTGATATTTAATAAATAATGAAAATTAATAATATTACATATTGTAAATATACATTTAATATTAAATAATTAAAAATATTTATATAAAAGAAATATATAAAAGGTATAATACTGTTAAACCGAAAAACATAAATATAAATAAATTTTAGGAACATAAAATTACAAAAATTTAAAAAATATACTATCTGAGTGTGAGAAAACAATTATTTATCCGTTAGAAATAATAAAAATATAAAATTAACTAAAAGTGAAAACATCAAATAATGTATAATATTTCTTTTGCTGTAACACTTAGTGTTATGGTTGGAGACCACAAAAAAAAACATAACACCAAATTTAGTTTAATTTTAACACCAAATTTGGTGTCATTGTTGGAGACATACTACAACCATATTACTACAGTTTTAAAATCAAAATATGAAAACAGTAGAAATACATCTCTCTTTCATTATTATACATATTTAAACTATATTACTATATATTTGCATAATGCATATTATAATTAAAATACACATTATATAAATATAATAATTTAAGTAAATGTTAAAATTATATGACGAAAATAAAAAGAGAAATAGCTATACTTATAAAATAGAATGAAAATATTATATTCATAAAAGCAGAAATATATTTTAAAATTAAATATTTGTCACAAAATTATTGGCCAAAAAAAAGAAGAAAGCGGATGAATAACACCAAACATATAGCCAATGAGATCTGCATGAAGAACTACCGTTTTTCCAGAAATAAAAATAAAAATATTAATATTTCATGCAGATCATAAATACATTTTAAAAACAGAAAATTGTCAATGGTGACTTTGATGCGGGAGGGCTACATATTCAGATGGACTTCGCATTCTCCCACTACTAAAGTCATAAATCATTGATAACTTAAAAATGTTACCAGTCATGTATGAAATTTAACTTTTAATTTTATGTTTGATTTAACATGTGCTATAGTTGACTTACAACTTATAATTAGAATCTTTATAAAATTGTTAACTCAAAGCTTAAACCAACGTCAACCATAATTAGATGTTTTAGAAGTTCAGTTATAAATTTAATTGATTTTTATGTCTAAAAATAAAAATGAAAACAATGAGTTTTCAAAACTTCTGTGTGTCAAGTTACGTTTGTAAATTTTAATCAAAGCTATTGTAAAATTTAAATATTTTTATTTATGGTTCCATTCCAAATTACAGCAATATCTAAGTTTATTTTTGTTTGAGATTGCAAACAAGATTTGGAATGAACATTATAAAGTTCATGCTATTATTATTATTATTTCATTAATTTATTTTGTTGTTGATGTCATAATAAATAGTATTATTAGTGATTATATATTTATAAAATAATATATATTGAAAACTATTTTTCATAAAATTTTATACTAATTTAAAATAAAGTTTACTTTTATTTTTATTTATTTATTTTTAATATCTTAATGGTTCATTTGTTTTTAATAATTATTTTCACTATTTATATGTCTATATATTCATTTTTTTATTAGAAGACTACAATTTATATATCAAAAAAATTACCAATCATAAGTTTTATTTTCACCGAAAACTTAACACATCTATATTATTAAAACTCAAGTACAAAGAGTGTTTGGAGACATGAATTGCAGTTTAAAATGGAAGTTTGTTTGGAAACATGGATAACAATATTAAATGAGAATTTTTTGGAAACATGGATAGCAGTATATTTACTTCCTTTTATTTACACATTTAGTCATTGCATTTATAATAAATTAGGTATTTCCTTTTCGTAATTCTTTTTATTTACAAGTTTTACCACTGCATTTAAAATCAATTTAGATTAATTAATTACAATTCCAAACTTATCTAAGCAAATTGATATTCATATATTGATCATTATTAATAATGTAAAATTATTACTAAATAAAAAAAATTCTATTCACTTAATTTAGCCAAACACATAAAAATATTTTTTTTTTGTTTACGGAATCAGTTAGGCATAGACATTCAGGTACCCATTTAGGTACGAGTCGTTTCTTTAGGGTATAGGTTTTTTGGGTTTTGAAATTTCTTTTTAGGTACTTCTTTTTTGTGTTTCTTTTTATTTACAGATTATACCATTGCATTTAAAATCAATTTAAATTAATTAATTAAAATTCCAAAGCTTATCTAAACAAATCGATATTCATATATTGATCATTATTAATATTGTAAAAATATTAGTAAATAAAAAAATTTCTATTTAATTTCATTTAGCCAAACACATAAAAATATTTTTTTATTTGTTTACGAAATCAGTTAGGCATAGACATTCAAGTATCCATTTAGGTACAGGTCGTTTCTTTCGGGTATATATTTTTTGGGTTTTTTAATTTCTTTTTAGGTACTTCCCCTTTTTTTTATTTACAGATTCTACTACTGCATTTAAAATCAATTTAAATTAATTAATTACAATTCCAAAACTTATCTAAACAAATCGATATTCATATATTGATCATTATTAATATTTTACAAATATTACTGAATAAATTTTCTATTTCACTTAATTTATCCAAACACATAAAAATATTTTTTTTTATTTGTTTACAGAATCCGTTAGGCATACACATTTGGGTACCCATTTAGGTACTGGTCTTTTCTTTCGGGTATAAATTTTTTGGGTTTTGAAGTTAGGTCATGTTTGGATATAAATTTATGTGTGAGTTCAAGTTGGATCTCCCGCGTCTGTACGAATTGTGTTCTGATGTATTTGAAAATGAATCGAATATTTGAACCAAAAATAATAGCTGCACTTAACAAACAATCAATATAAAAGTACTGTACATTTGGATTCAAAATCATTTCTTTTAACAACAAACTACACAAATATGTTGATTTGTATAAAATTTTAATTACAATGTAAATATTTAATTAATATAGAAATATGTCACATTGTTTAAACAAAATATGAATATAAAGTATTGTACATTTTCATTCTAAAATCATTTATTTTAACAACAAGCCAAATAAATATGTTGATTAGAGAGGAAATAAAACAAAGCCAGAAAAACACATAGTCTACCAGAGAAACTCTATGTGTCGAAATTATTATAAAGAAAGTTTTACTAAGATAAATACATTTAATAATTACAAACAAATAATATATTTCATAAAAATGAAAATAATACCCGCCCTTTCAAGGGCGGGTCAAAATCTAGTATTCTTTACTACAAGTTACATCAAATTATAAACCATACTCCAACTCAACTTCAATACTTCATGTCTAATTGATAACCATATCACAGGAACAGTAGAAACAAAAATAAAGAGAATAAATGAGAATAAAATTATGAGAATGATGAGAAATGATTATTTCTTATCAAATTTAGTGAGGAATAGATTTCTTCTATATTTTTATACAATAAAAAAATAAGAATGAATAGAAAGAAAATACTGTTCTTTACAAATGGTAAAAAAATTTATGAATATTAAAGAATCAATTATTTCTTTTAATTCCTTAGTCACCATTCACAGCCTACATGTTATTAATCATAGCCGTTTTATTTTGTTTTATATAATTAAGGAACATTTGCTAATAACAAAAACAATATTCACATTTAACTATTATAATTTGTTTCCAAACTAATATTATAATGAAATATTGCTGCATCATGAAATAGATAATCAATTATTCTTTCAGTTTTACTTGAGATTTTATAATTTTGAATATTAAATGTGTTTTCAGATTTTAATGTAAATTTATTTTATTGTTTTATAGTTTCTAAAATATAATGACGACAAAAAAATAGTTTTTAAAATATTTTAATTTCTCTTATTATTGATTAAGGCTGTAGATAATTATGGAATTTGTAAAAAGAATATTTTCTTACTTTGTTTGTTGAATTGAAAACGGAGGGAATATTCATTTCTCATCTAGTATCTATGATTCCATATATGTATACGTATAGATAAGGTAACAAATGCCTTTTTACCAAAGGGAGAGATCTATACAACTAAGGACACTCGCAATCCCATTGTTTTCTATGATTTTGACACTAAACCAAATCCCCAAAAACGCCAAATATTTTGCCTAAAGAGAGAAGGAGAAGGCAGAGAGAGAGCAGTTTGTGCTTAATCTTTATTTACACATCAAAAGCAACGAAAGCTTCAAACTTTCCTTTCTCCCTTTCTCTTTCACGACTGCAAATTTGAGGAATCAGTTCCCTGGAATCGAGGTTTCTTTCCCTCTCCTCTCCACTTAAACCCTCACCACAAAATCAAACCCTTTTCTCTATCTCTTCTTCTTCTGTGTTCCAGAGTCTCAAGCTTTGTGTCTTCTGGGTACATTCTGTTTACTCTTTTCAAATCGATCTTGATATCGCTTTACCTTCGACTGATCATATGCTTATTGAGTTTTGTGGGTTACAGAGTAAAGGTGTAAGCTTTTTACTGTTAGGGTTGGCTAGTGATAGAGTAAAAAAATGTAATCTTTATGTTCGTTATAGGATCTTTGTTATGAGTTTATGCCTTATGATTAAATGCTCAGACTTGTTTGGTTATTCTCTCTAATAGCAGCAGCTATTCATGCTTTCTTTTTCAATAATCCCCCTTTGATCATTTTGTGTGTTTCTTAGCTATTCTGCAACATATAGTTTCTTGGGAGGGTAATCCGTAAGCACATTTGGTCAAACATTGCCTAGCTACTTGGAATATGTTCTTTAAGATGTGGGAGTTACTGTTAGCTAATATGTTTCTTATTTGGTTTTGACACAGAGTGGCCGGACAGATTACTTGCTTTACTGTTTCCATCTTACTTTTGCATAAGATTATTTTGGGAAGGGATGGATATCGTCAAAGGTTGGCTCAATAAGTTGAAGTCTAAAGGGAAAGAGAAATCCTCTAAAAAGATGGAAACTACTAGAAGTAGAAGTAATGTTAAGGAGGAACCCAAAACAGCTGGAGTTGAAGAAGCTGTGTCCAACGTGACAAAGCAGAAGGCTGCCGCTGCGAAACAGTATATCGAAAATCATTACAAAAAACAAGTGCAAAGTCAGCAGCAAAGACAGGAGAGGTATACATATTGTCTTGTTGCCGATTAGCTTTCAAAAGTAGTCTTTCAGAGTATGCTAATCTTTATGAGATAGTTATTTTGATAACTCAAGGTTAAAGCATAATGGATTCTGCTCTTTTTTACGTGAACTTATTCATATCTTCTGCCCTATGTTGGGGGTAATTGGATTTGGTGCAGACGTAATATGCTGGAGAATAAGTTAGCTGCAGCAGAAGTATCTGAGGAAGAGCAAAAGAATATGATTAAGGATTTAGAGAAGAAAGAAACTGAATACATGCGACGTCAGCGACATAAAATGGGAACTGATGACTTCGAGCCATTGACAATGATAGGAAAGGGCGCTTTTGGAGAGGTTAGGATATGCAGGGAGAAGGGAACAGGTCATGTCTATGCAATGAAAAAGCTCAAGAAGTCTGAGATGCTTCGTAGAGGCCAGGTACCTCCTCCAACTCCAAGCTTTCTTTATTTTGATATTCTATCAACGAAAAGCTCAAGAAATCTGATTTGCTTTTTTTTTTTCTTTGTCAGGTGGAACATGTGAAAGCAGAGAGGAATTTACTTGCAGAGGTTGACAGCAATTGCATAGTGAAGCTGTATTGTTCATTCCAAGACGAAGAGTATCTGTATCTTATCATGGAGTATCTACCTGGTGGAGATATGATGACGTTGCTTATGAGGAAAGACACACTTACTGAAGACGAGGCGAGATTTTATGTTGGGGAGACTGTCTTAGCTATCGAGTCCATTCATAAGCACAACTATATCCACAGGTATAGTGAAGTTAACAAAAATTGTATGTAGCTCTCTCTTGTGTGCCTGTTTCCTTTTTTTTTAATCTTGTAAGTGTTTATTTTACTAATTTGTTACAGAGATATCAAGCCTGATAATCTGCTACTGGACAGAAGCGGGCACATGAAACTATCAGATTTTGGATTATGTAAGCCATTAGACTGTAGTATTCTTGAGGAAAAGGATTTCAAATATGCGCAGAACGTTAGTGGAGCTTTGCAAAGCGATGGTCGCCCTGTGGCATCGAGACGCACCCTCTCCCAAATGGAACAGCTGCAAAACTGGCAGAGAAATAGAAGGATGCTTGTGAGTTTTATGTTTATGCAATTCCATCATTAGTTTGTGTAATCAAATAGAAGTTTCTGTTCAAATATGGCTTTTACTTAGATGTCCACTTTTGCCAGAACTGAACAAACAATCATTAGTCTGTTTATCTCTGTTGTAAGTTTCTGTTGAAATATGGCTTTTACTAAGTAAAAGGTTATATATCGATTGCAGGCTTATTCAACAGTTGGAACTCCTGATTATATTGCTCCAGAAGTTTTGCTGAAGAAAGGGTATGGAATGGAATGTGATTGGTAAGTGAAGCCAACTGTTTGCTCATGTTCTGTTTTTTTCAATTTGGTTTCTTTAGTTTAAAAGTTGATGGAATGAATCCTTTTAGGTGGTCTCTTGGTGCCATAATGTATGAAATGCTTGTGGGGTTTCCGCCATTTTATTCAGATGACCCAATGACAACTTGTAGGAAGGTAACACATTCCTCCCTTCTTTGGTGATACTTGTATGTGATAACCTTGTCACCTTTCATATCTTATTCTCTTCTTTTTCTTTCTTTCTAATGCAGATAGTTAACTGGAGAAATTATTTGAAATTCCCGGAAGAGGTTAGATTATCACCAGAAGCTAAGGATCTTATCTGTAGACTTTTATGTAACGTAGAACAAAGGCTTGGAACAAAAGGAGCATATGAGATTAAGGTGCTGTGTGATCTAAACTACAACGTTTAAGATTTGGAAATTCTCTTGTCTAAAATTTATTGGTAGATGCTTTAATAAAACGCTTTTTTTTTCTTGTTGCTGGATTATTCTTTCTAGGATCATCCTTGGTTCGTAGGTGTGGAATGGGGAAAGTTATATCAAATGAAGGCTGCTTTTATCCCCAAAGTCAATGACGAGTTGGACACCCAGAACTTCGAAAAATTTGATGAGGTAAACTATAACAAAAACATACTTTAAATACATAAATAGATGGCACGAGCGATGATGCGTATGAGCGGTTGATATTCATATTCTAACTCCTTGTGTAACAACAGACTGACAAGCAAGTTCCAAAGGTGACAAGATCAGGTCCATGGAGAAAGGTACGATTGACAAAAGGGTTTTGCGTGTGAAGTCATGCATATACGTACGTACATTCTATTGTCATTAGCATTCTTAACATAAGTGACTTGTCTTTGTTATCTCTCCAGATGCTCTCATCTAAAGACATAAACTTTGTGGGTTATACTTACAAGAACGTTGAAATCGTAGATGAAGATCAGTTATCAGGGATAGGTAAATTTTCATCTACATAACAATTACTCGACTTGTAATTTAAAACGTTGCATGTTTGCTCTGTTGTAACCTCTTGTCGTGGTACTGTTGTTGCAGCTGAGCTGAAGAAGAAGAGCACCAAACCGAAGCGGCCATCAATCAAATCCCTCTTTGGTAAATGCATTTCACCATCTACAAGAAATCTATTAGGAATGAACATCAATTTAATCATCTAACTAGATTTGTTAAAACTAAACATTGGACAGAGGATGAATCAGCGAGTAGCAACACAAGTCACCAAGGAAGCTTCTTGAACCTCTTGCCCCAAGTTCCAGAGAAAGAAGGCAAATCCAGCTCATCATCCGGTTGACGACAATATGGGCACAAAGCCTATACCAAAACTTGTAGAGAGAGAGAGAGAGAGAGATAGACATTCTTTTTAAAATTACAGGTTTGATTTGGTGAATTCAGGGTTCGAGAAAGTACAGTTTCCCCCTCGTGGCCCTTTGATATTTGTGTGGAGATAGAGAGAAAGTTTTAAGTATTGTTCAAACAGTTTCCTCGGAGGATTGATATGGTTTGCTTGATTGATATCTTCTAGTTCAGAAGGTTTTATTTGAAGCAAAAACAAGTAAATATTATCATTATGTCTTTATGTGTAATTTCATCAAAAGATCACATGTATATGACCGTTCAAAGCCATTGATCAAACATTAGCAGCAAGAGCCTTGACGATAAGATATGCTATAGGAACTGTGAGCACATGGTCAAACCACTCTACTTCTCCCCAAACGTCACCACTTTTTGGCCTTTAAGACCATCTCCAATCCATCTCTATATTTTTCTCTAAAATAGAGAATCTCTATTATAAAGGTGGATATGCTCCGATGTATGTCTCTATAATAGAGTTCCTCTGTTTATAGAGCAAAATATAGAGATTTGCTATCTTCACCTCTAAATATAAAGACAAAAAAGTAACAATCCTCTATATTTTCCTCTAAATTAGAGGAACTCTATTATAGAGTCATACATTGGAGCATATCCACCTCTATAATAGAGATTTCTATTTTAGAGGAAAATATAGAGATGTACATTAGAGATGCTCAGCGCAATCTCGGCACACCAGTCCTCTTTTCGACATGATAGTACTTATTTTGGTCCCATAGAACAGCCATCTTGCCACCATAATCAGCCAATCTAACAGTGACGCAACAAACAAAATTAGGCAGTTGTCCTTCTAAACCTTTCAAACATCTCCACATGTTTACCTCAGTGTCGTACCATCTGAAGGTACCGTCGTCCTTGACAGAGTACAAAACATTCTCTATCACGCAATAAGAATCTTCATACCAAAATGAACTCATCTTTGTGTTGGCCAGATCCTACTTACCTTCCTTGGAGTTGTAACAAACCATCCTTTTATCTCTCGCCACACGGAACTTTCCGTCAAGACATGCGCTTCTGATGGTCGAGAAGCAGGGCATTGTATCCCTGATGGGCGGCACATGATCCCAAATAACTTGTGGTTTTGTCGTGTCCAACACCTCGGATGATTTCTTCTTCAAGGCATAGAACTGGTGGACTCATGCTACATATATCTTTTGATCAACAACGCTAGCAGAGAGTGTATGTAGCTTCACACGCAAGCTTGGACCCTCGTGCCACGTGTGAGACCGACAATCAAGAACCGAGACGGTAGAGAAAGAAGATCCGATGTTGTAGATATCAGAACAAACCGCTACAATACCCGAGAACATCGACATCGCATGAGGAGTATGGAGAGTCGAGGCCGGAGCTAAAACATACCAACTTGACTTGGCTTCACTGGTTTGGTGGTCAGGCTTCCGGAAGAGGGTGAACCAACGACATTTGGTAGTGGACTGTAAGCAAACATAGAGACAACTCTCGGTGCAGCACAAGAGTGATCGATTCTTCTTGTGTATAGCTTTGGTGAACCAAGGAGTGAAGCGAGACAAGGGAGAGAGCTGGATGGTACAATCTTGAGATGCGTGCAAAGCAGCTCAGTGACAAATCATCTGGAAGTGAAGGCAAGAGTTCCTGCTTCGTCTTCTTCTCCTTTTCCGGTGAAGCCATTGACGGTATCGCAGTCTTTAGGTTAAAAATATTTTAAACTTCCAAAAAGCTCTTTATAACCAAAAGAGTTCCGGTTTAGTTTGGTATGACCAAAGTTGTGGAGAAACATTATTGTTTGTAATGGAATTGTAATTAGTTCAATGTGGCTTAGGCCCAATTTTAGAAGCTAGTCAATTTCTCGAGACTTCACTGTATAGATAAATTAGGTTATCCAGTCAAATTCGATTTTGGTTCAATCGGGTTTCAGTTCTTCAAGATTAGGAAATTTTTTTCCATTCGAACATTTTTTAAGTTTTGATTTGGATTTCTACGAGTTTGGTTCGAACATAGGAACACATCACAAATCCAGTTGAATCCGTTTAAGTTAGGGTTCGGTTCTAAATCAAATTTCTATTACCTAATTTTTTGTGATTTAAAAATACACACTTTAGTACAAGCTTGCAAGTTTAAGCAATTGACAATTATAAAAATTTGGTGACATATTTCAGAAGTGGTTGTTCAAAAAAAAACAAAAACAAATTAAAATTAACAACTAACTACTCTATAAATACAGGAAACATTATTTAAATTTTAAAATAAAATAACATTGTTTAAACTTTAGAATAAAAATTATTCATAAATTAAAATTCAAATGCAATTATCAAAACATAAAGCATCAATATTTGACCAAATACAAAAAAATATCTATCAAACTAAGTATTTGAGTTAATTATTCATGTAATAAATATTTATTTTAGGTATTTAATAGTATATTGTATTATTTTGTACATTTATTCGGACTGAGCTCAAGTTTGATATGATTCTTAATTGGATTTTGAGTTTAGGTTTGATTCAAGTTAAATCCATAATCTAAAATAGTATAGAACATAACACATTCAGTATAAGGTTTCGGTTTGGTTTAAATTTATTTTTATCGGGTTCAATTCGGTTTAGATTTTCGGATTTTGTTTATTTGCTCATCCCTTGTGGGAGACCTATTGATATAGCTTAATCGATATTTTAGTTTATGCTATTTTTTTTTTGGTTTTCACATCGTAGAGATAATATGTTCAGTTTTGTTTTAAAATACCCATGTTTAATTTTTAGTGTAAGAGTTGTAGATAGGCTTGTATTTGTAAGTTGTAACGCATCTTGGACATCCTTGTAAAAGCATAATAACATCAGCCTTTGATTTATCTAGTAGAGCTTAAGAGACTCTGCATCATTCAAATAGCGCAAGTGAAACTAGTAGTAAAGCATTTACCCGGATAGTTCAAAATCAAACACCTATAAGATCACCAAATTTTGCAGGATCGAATAGCTTTTTTACATTCAATGGTCTCTATCGAGTCACAAACCCATAATCTGTGATCAAACTAAAAAAATGATAATTGGATTATGAACTCATAATTAAATATACCCTAAAATCAAGTTCAACTCTAATAGAAATCGTCAATGATGATCAGTTCACAGGTTTTGATCAAAAAAAAAAAAGGATCGGTTCACACAGGTATAGGTAGATTTTATTTACATAATAAAATAATTATATTTGTTCTGTTGTAATCTATATGTTCTAGGCTATGGTGGGGGAATGGATTGTTTGATTTTGTCTGGGCCAAAGCCCATTGTAAAGCCCATTTAGTTTCGGAAGAAATTAACTCGCCGACGTCGATGGAAATCCTGAATATCCCCAAGAAGCGACGGCGCATAAATAATAGAGCAGCATCTTTCTGTCTTCTCTTAAATCGAATCTACTTCGAAAGAGAGCACTTTGCGAATTTAGTATCCGAAAGGGCGAAGATGCAGGTATGCTTTCGAAACCCTAGCGCTTCTTTTTTTCTCTCCAAAAATTGAAACTGTGGATATAGCTAAAGAGGAAAACCCTATTCGATTGGTTAATAAATTGGGTGTTTAGCATCAGATAGTTACGCGAATCTCAGTTTTTATTGTTTGGTGCAGGCAAGTGATAGGTTTAACATCAATTCTCAGCTTGAACATCTTCAAGCCAAGTATGTTGGTACTGGCCATGCTGATTTGAGCAGATTGTAAGTTTGATTTTTCTTTTTAATGTTTGATTTTTTCTTTTGTGCTTTTTAAAACTGTGGACTAATTTGGAATTATCTAATTTGTATGTTATTGTCTAGTGAATGGGCTGTGAACATTCAGCGTGACAGTTATGCATCCTACATTGGTCACTACCCAATGCTTGCTTACTTTGCAATCGCTGAGAACGAGTCCATTGGACGTGAACGCTACAACTTCATGCAGGTACTCTTTTACCTTCTTCTTTTCTCTCTTGACTATCTTTTCTTCTGTTAACTATCAATTCAAATGTGTTTGTTTGCTTTGGTCAACGTTTCATGTTTGGCTTATGATTATCGGTTTAGCTAATGACCGTTCGTTTCGGTTTTGTTCTCTGTGCGTTTATGTCGTGTGTAGATACATTATGTCCGTTTCATTCTTTTACTCTCAGTTTTCATTTATTTGGTTTTTAGCTGTTACCTAAGTTTTTTTTTTTTATCATAATTGGCTGTATAGCTTTGCTGAAAAATGTCTCTGGGTTACATTTAGCGGAGAGAGTATTAGTCTAGTATGATAATAATCCTCATGTCTTCGATTCATATGCATCCTATTTTCTTTCACATTTTTGATTCAGAAGAATGGCAAAGCTCATGTTTGCGTATGGCCTATATAATATAAAAGGAACATTTCGTATTAGGATGTTTCGGTTTAGCTAATGAGAACGCTTGTTTCAATTTATTATTAAATGTTTAGCTGTCGTCTGGGTCTTGCATACAAGACTGTGTTTTGTCCATTATGTTTGCTTCTTTCTTTTCTCTTTTCTATTACTGTCCAGTGTCATTTATTTGAGCTTTTACTTAAGTTTATGCTTCTCTAGAAGAAGATAGCTTTTACTGACCAATAGAAATCGGTCCATGGGTTACCTTTCTCACTAATTCTCTTTCGAATTTTGCAGAAAATGCTTCTACCTTGTGGCCTCCCTCCAGAAAGAGAAGACGACTAAAGAGAGACTTGCAAGTGTTGTGTCGCAATTGGAATCAGGAAAACCAACGTTATCTCTCTACTTCACTCTCCCTCTCTCTCTCAATCCTGTAAAACCTAGTCTCTTATTGTGTAAACAAAAGTGTCTTTGATTCAGCGAATACTTACTGTGCTTGTATGTCTTTGATTCGTTCTCATATTCGAATCTACGATTCTTACAAAAGAAATGAATTTTAAAAAAGATTTGACATAAAAAAAAGCTTAAGAGGAAGAAGTTAAAAGTTAAAAGCTTAGATAAACAGAAACTATATAAAGGAACAAACTTTTGCACTCGAAAACGTTACACACTCATTCACAAGAATGAGTTCATCATCAAAAGCCCTAATCAAAACCCTGATCAAGAACCCAAGACGCATCAGATCCAAACACCAAGCCAAGCAACTCCACGCCCAGTTCCTCCGAACCCAATCACTCTCCCACACATCAGCCTCCGTCGTCATCTCCATCTACACCAACCTCAAACTCCTACACGAAGCCCTGCTCCTTTTCCACACCCTCGAGTCTCCTCCCGTCCTCGCATGGAAGTCAGTCATCAGATGCTTCGCCGACCAGTCTCTCTTCTCCCGCGCATTGTCTTCCTTCGTCGATATGCGAGCTTCCGGGAGATGCCCAGATCACAACGTCTTCCCTTCTGTACTGAAATCGTGTACGATGATGTCGGATTTGAGAGTGGGTGAGTCTGTTCATGGGTATGTTGTTAGGCTTGGGTTGGATTGCGATTTGTATACTTGCAATGCGCTTATGAATATGTATGCTAAGCTTCAGGGGATGGGTTCCAAGATTAGTGCACGTAAAGTGTTCGACGAAATGCCTCAGAGAAAGTCTGAAACTTGTGTCTGTGATTATAGTGAAACTATGAGTAGTGATCTGCCTTTGGGGATAGATAGTGTGAGGAAAGTTTTTGAATTGATGCCTAGAAAGGATGTGGTTTCCTGGAACACGATCATTGCAGGGTATGCACAAAGTGGAATGTATGAAGATGCTTTGAAAATGGTTAGGGAGATGTCAAGTGAGGATATAAAGCCTGATGCTTTCACTTTGTCTAGTGTTCTTCCGATATTTTCAGAGTATGTTGATGTTAGTAAAGGAAAAGAGATTCATGGGTATGTGATTAGGAAAGGGATTGATGCCGATGTGTATATCGGGAGTAGCTTGGTTGATATGTATGCTAAAAGTGCTCGGATTGAAGATTCCGAAAGAGTGTTTTCTCACTTGTTGAAACGGGATAGTATCTCGTATAACTCGCTTGTTGCCGGGTTTGTACAGAACGGTAGATATAACGAGGCTCTGAAGTTATTCAGGGAAATGGTGAACGCAAAGGTTAGGCCGGGACCTGTGGCTTTCTCGAGTGTGTTGCCTGCTTGTGCTCACTTATCAACCTTGCACCTTGGAAAACAACTTCACGGGTATGTGTTCAGAGGTGGATATAGCGATAACATATTCGTAGATAGTGCACTTGTGGATATGTACTCTAAATGCGGGAGTATTAAGGCTGCTAGGAAGGTTTTTGACGGTATGAATGTACATGACGAAGTTTCATGGACGGCTATCATAATGGGGCATGCGTTACACGGTCATGGGTATGAAGCAGTTTCTTTGTTCGAGGAAATGAAACTGCAAGGAGTGAAACCAAATCATGTGGCGTTTGTTGCTGTGCTAACTGCTTGTAGTCACGTTGGGTTGGTAGATGAGGCGTGGGGGTATTTCAACAGCATGACTGAGGTTTACGGTTTGAGCCCGGGGCTGGAACATTACGCAGCTGTAGCTGATCTTCTAGGCCGTGCAGGGAAGCTGGAAGAAGCATACGACTTCATTTCGAACATGCGTGTTGAGCCTACAGGTAGCGTCTGGTCAACGTTACTGTCTTCTTGCAGCGTTCATAAGAATCTTGAGCTAGCGGAGAAGGTAGCTGAGAAGATATTCGCTGTTGATTCTGCGAACATGGGAGCTTATGTTCTGATGTGCAACATGTACGCAGCTAACGGGAGATGGAAAGAGATGGCGAAACTGAGACTGAGGATGAAGAAGTTAGGAATGAGGAAAAAGCCAGCTTGTAGTTGGATCGAGTTCAAGAACAAGACTCATGGTTTCGTTTCAGGGGATAGATCGCACCTGAGTATGGAGAGAATCAACGAGTTTCTTAAAGCGGTAATGGAACAGATGGAGAAAGAAGGGTATGTTGCAGACACAAGCGGTGTGCTTCACGATGTGGATGAGGAGCATAAGAGAGAGCTTTTGTTTGGACACAGCGAGAGATTAGCTATTGCGTTTGGTATCATCAGCACAGAGCCTGGCACTACGATTAGGGTCACTAAGAACATAAGGATATGCAGGGATTGTCATGTCGCGATCAAGTTTATTTCGAAGATCACTGAGAGAGAGATTATCGTGAGGGATAATAGCAGGTTCCACCATTTCAACCGTGGAAGCTGTTCTTGTGAAGACTATTGGTGAGAGAGTAAGTGTAAAACTTTTTTACTTCACGTGTGTTGAGAGTTAGAATGACGTCTCTTAAGGGACAAGCTTCCATTACAGTGATTGTAGCGTTGAGAGTTAAAGAAATGTTGAGAACGATATTCTTTGTACGTCATTTCTTATAAGTTTTGCTTCGATATACGGATTTATTAAAATATTTAGTGGAAAATAGAAGGAATATTTGGACATAGATGTTATGGTCTGTTGTGTAAACGGCAACAAGAGACAGAAGCTGACCTTTACATTCATGTAACAGTGACACAATGCAGTAACAGTCATGAATGTCTTGAAGGGATTAATGTCCAAACTGGAGAAGGAGTTGCTGGAAAGCTGGTACGTTACGTTTTCTATTCTAGTTCCTATATTATCATTTGCTTTCTGCTTGGTTTCGTCAAACCATAATGTAATGTTGATGGGTATTAGGTTTTGTGTTTTGAATTCTGAATCTTGAAACTTGAAGTGCTCTGGTTCTTGTAAACTTTGCAGTTACTGTGAATCCACATTTCTTACGTATTGTTATAGGAACCTGTGAAGACGAAGCATTCTCAACTCCACCATGAATCAAAAGTATACATGCTTCCTCAAAGAGGGAGTGAGTTTCCTATCTCATCTCTGTTTCATGGAATTTGAATGCTTTTGCTTTCTTTTGACCAGTGGGGGTGTTCTCCATCTCAAATGGTTAGGTGTCGAGGATGAATACAACTGCATGGCGATTTCACCTTCTTGGTCCAAGGTTAGAGGATTTGTTCAACTATTTGAGACTTCTACTGAAGTCTTCTTTTCATTGTTCTGTGCATAATTGCATATAAACAGAGTTGAGTACATACACTCTAGAGGATTTCTTCACCGTCATATTAAAATCCAGACTACTTTTTGATGGATCTTGGTCGCAAAGCAAACCACGTAGACATATATCTAGATTCCGGTTTTATTTGTAAAACGTTTGGTGTATATCTTAAAAGTGATCTTAACAAGTCAAATTTCAACCTCAAGGTGTAATGTTATCAGTTATGGGCTTGCTAGAAAGTAGAGAGGTCCTAAGACACATAAGCATATACCATACGTTTGGGATCTATAAATGTTTGCTTGGGAGTTCCCTTCGATCACTCGTCTTCCATGTTTTGCTTCAAAAGGTTGACTGAATCTCTTTACAGTGGAAATAAGAATCTAACAGGAACTGCTCGATATGCAAGACTAGTGAAAGAAAGATGCTTACCCCTGTAGATTTGCGTGTAATAGTGTTTTGTATTGTGAAATCATGTTTAGCATTTCATTTCTGTAACTTTTCACTAAACATGACTTGGCTTTGCAAGTTATTATAATGTTAGAAACCTCTACTGTCTTTGTTCTCCTTCCCCGGTTCCCCTTTTCTGTTATAATGTTTGCTTTCTGTTTTCACGGAATCACAGTTATATTGTTTGTAAGAAACGTTATCGTGGGCTGCTGGATTATCAGTCCTAGCTAGTCGTTAGACTATGTGTTTGATTGGAGAACCGTGAAATATCCTCAGGTCAAGCATATGGTTTAACTTGCAAGCCAGGTTTGGATCGGTTCGGTCACTTTAGATTGACACGTCACACATTCGTAAACATGGTTCTTCTACTATCAGGGTGCACTGTGAAAAGAGAAAACACTAGAAATTTGAACTGAGAAATTGTAGGGCTTTACCCCGAAGGGAGCCCTTCCAGAAATTCTCGAAGGCCCAAGACAAGCTTAGGCCCAGGAGAGGGTTTGGAAATAGTTTTCAACCAGCAATAGACGCGCCTCGGTTAGTACCTCATTAGCTGCGTCATTGCCCCAAGCGCAAAGATGCTTTTCCAATGAGAACGTGAGCTTTGTTTTATAGCACTAGTTTTTTGAGCTTCCAAGTTCTCGTTGCCGATGTGGGACAAGTACACGAACCTTTTACTACTAAACACTGATCGGGCTTTAGTGCACCTTGGGCCTTACAAGCTGGGCCTACAAATCAGTAACAGTTTCTTTTTTTTTGAATGTCTGAAATCACAAATCAGTTTTGCTTCATTTGTTTCCCTACTAAACATGTTTTAAGTTTAGCTAAAAAAAAAACATGTTTTAATTTTTTTTTGTGAAAGATACCTTAATTTGTTTGAACTTTAACATAATTGGTTAAAGATACCTTCATTTAAAAGCTGTTATTGATTTTCATATAACCTTGTAGGAAGAAAATGAGAGAAAACAATCTCTCTCCCTCTCTTAATGTGTTTATATAATTTGTTACTAAGATTATAAACTAGTGTTTATGTAGCCTGTAAGAACATACTTTGTTTAATATACTAATTACATTTGGTCAAATATTCATAACCCATTAATAGTTGTTGACTCCTCCTGAAGTCTCTGAGCTAAAAATGTGGTTATTCATGAGAATGTTTGGTCTTGTGCTAACATATAAGTGATTTGTGGAGACAAAAGTGATCATTCAATTTTTGTTTTGTTGGAAAATTTGATGGGGACACTTTGGTTTGGAGAAATCAAGAAACAAGCATCTTTGTTTCTTCATGACAAGTACAATGTTGCTAGACTTGTTCTCACCGATGTTACCGAAACTGAACTGTAAGACCAATACTATAATAAGCTAAGCTAATAACACACATTTGTGATTGTTCAGTCTCTTTAATGAGAAATTGGTTTGTTGGTAATGTTCTTCAGGTTAGTAGAAGAAGTGACAAACGATGATCATTCTTCTCCAGACGCTAAAACAATGACTAAAATAGCCGATGCATCGTTTAATACAGTGGATTACTGGAGAATTGTGGATGTTCTTCACAGGAAGTAATGAATAAATGAATTTTCTAAGTTTGTTTGTTGTGGAGATTGATTATTCATGAGCTTAACATTATACAACAAAATTAAAAACAGAATAGGAAAAGGGGAAGGAGAGATGAAGAAGTGGAGAGAAGCTTACAAGGCCATGGTGTTGTTGGAGTTCTTATTAACACATGGCCCTCTTCATTTGCCTCATGATTTTCTTTACGACTTGGATCATATTCGTTTCCTCTCCACCTTCCAATACGTTGACGATAAGGGGTACTTATTAATTTTCCAAATCCATCCATTTTTATATGTTTTAGGGTAGGATATGTGCTATTTTTTTAATTTGAAACTCATTTTTATCATCTATGTGGAAAAGATATTAATTTTGATTAGGAACATTTTTTACCAAGTAAATTTTAAACGTTTTTAACCAAACTATACATTCATTTGTTTCTTACAAATAATTATAAAGTAACTAGATGTTAGTTTGTTTTATTAAATTTATAAGGTTCTAACTGGTGACCATTAAAATACGAATAGAAATAGGTAAAAAAAATATAAATGAAATAAAAGGAATGAAAATAAATATTTATTACTTTTGTTCCATATCAATTTTAATAAAGAATTATTTTGTTCTATACTTCTTAAACATTGAAAGAATGACAATGATCATATGCAACAAAAATTCTTGATAAATGATTTTTTTAAAGAATGAGTATGAATTGAATATTCATCTTAATTCCCTATATCATCATTTAGACCCTTAAAGTTTCAAAAAAAAAAGTTAGAAACATTTAAATTTATAAAATCCAAAGTATTGATAAATACCATATAAGAACTGTTAAATGAACATAACTATGATTTAAAATAAATTTTGTAAAAATAAAATTTATTAATAAATAATATATATGATTTGATTATTAAGAACTATTGAATGAACATAATTACGAATATAAATTAATTTTGTGATAAATTGATTTGCATGCTAAATTTTTTTGGTTGAAGTGGTTATTATAATACATATATGGTATTATGGTTACCGCGCCTTTGACAAAAATAGTTTCAAAATTTTTTAGTTTACTTCATTTTTCTCTCTTTAGATTTGATTGGGGAGCTAAGGTACAGAAGAAGGCAGATCAGATTCAAACACTTCTTCTAGGAAAAGAAGAACTAAGAGAAGCTCGTCTCAAAGCTCTCAAGATCACCTCCCAAATCAATGGCTTCGGAAACTCCACATCTGTCTCTACTCCTTCTCCGGCCTCATCCTCTCCTCTGAATAGCTCCGGCACAACACTAACCGAAAGAGAAGCTGTATCCGAGTCAGATTCATTGATCGGCGAGGATGACAAGAGGAACCGAGCCGCCGGTGAAGAGACGCTGATCAGCGGAATCTGCTCCAAGCTCGCCGGTTTCAGTCCTCTGAAGAAACTTCACGGCGGTCGTACGGCGGCCGGATTTCATGCTTTGTCGAACGTTGAGAGAGTTTCAAGTAAATGTTATGACCGCCGCAATTCTATTGGCTACTGATTTTGATTCTTTGTAATAAAAAAAAAAAGAAAACGGTCCGGTTTTTAGTTTACATATCTACCGCAAATCCGGTTAACAACCGGTTTAGGTAAACCTAATTACGATACAAGAAATTTCGCTTTTGCTAATCCTGTTTACAGCTTCTTTGGCTAAACATTTTGCAGCTTCTTGAGGATCTTCCATATGTCTGATTAGGTTAACAGCTTCTTGATTCTTCATCACCTGCATCAAAATCAAAACTATTATTTTAAAAAATTTCTCTAAATGATTAGTCTATGTATTATAATTGATTATTAAACTAATTACCTCCCAAATCCCAGAGCTACCGATAATGATAAACTCTGTATGTGAACTAATCTTTTCTGCAACCAAAGCAAGCTCTGAATCTCTTGAATCTGATTCATCATCTGTCTCTCCTTGATTACAAACTGAGATTACACAGTTGAAAGCAAAACTTAATTCATTTTCTTCTTATACAAGTTAGCAAAACCGGTCTTAACCGAATCAAACCAGAGTAATACCGGATTTAAGGGATCGAACCTGGGAAAATAAAATCCGACCAACTTCTTGTTGCTGATTTAACGGTGAGTTGATAAGCCTCACCGTCTCTACAAACCACCACTCTATGGCCGCCGATACTCGCCATAGCTAGCTTTTCTCCGTTCACCACCGTGACCGAAGCAGCCGAGCCACCGCTTCTCTCCTCCTCAACGTACGCTCTTCTCATTATCTCTTTACATTTTCTCAAAACTCCATGCTGCAGTTCCATCAAATCCACTAATCAGACTGATGTTAAAGAATCAAATTACAGAATTTAATATGAAACATTCAATCACCTCATTGTGGAGCTTATCGAAGATATGGCTCTGCAGATATTTGACAATCTCTTTTCCGGTTCCAGCATCTGACACTGCGAAGAACCAAACTTCAAGCTCTTCTTTACCCTGTTGCTCTATCTGTACGGTAACCGAATCTGCACTCGGTGAACAGTCGATATAGCTTAATCGGTCGACGGTATAGCATCCGTGAGAAACCGCATTCAACCAAGATGGTTTCCTCTTCCTTCTACTTCCATCTCCATCTACTAGTCGTTCAAACCGGAACGCCTGTTGAATTCGTTAGGTATTGTTATAGATTACTAAGATTTTAAAAAGAAACCAAAAGTTCATATATGCAATCAATAAAAAGATCATATGTTTTCTGAAATTTCAAGATCTTAAAAATCCATGATATAATTATAAACACAATCTTTGAGTCTAAGAAAATTTAATTAAAGAGGAAGAAAGAGATTATACCTTTTGCATGAAAGGGAAATCCCAGAAGCCCATCTGTAATCATAGCTTCTTATTTGCTAATTATCATTTATAGTATATTATTGCTAAAAGCTTTTGATGTAAACAAGAAAACTTTTTCGATTCTCACAATTCAAAAGAATACAACTTTTTCAGTTGCAAGATACACCTTTTTTTTTTTTTTTTTTTACTTTCGTCGGTCGTTTTTGAATATTATAAAATATCTAATTTAGGTGCATATTAGTCAACTTAATTAGCACTCAAAACGCTTTTTCATTTGTATGGTAAAACAATTTGGAATACATACAAATAACTAGAACATTAAATAAAGCGTTATAGAGAGTAACGTACGCCTTGTTTTCTCATGGCGCTTATACTTTGACTACGTTACGTTTTTTTTTTTACTACGTTACGTATCACCCTTGCTGTTTCTAATACGACGTACGTTTCTTATTTTATTCTTTTGTATTCTATAGTCATAGTTTGTTATTGTACTATCGCTGTTCGTGTTTTATTTTCCTTGTGTGATTGCATTTACTGATGAGAGTTTTTTTTTCAGCAAAAACCAACATATATGCTTCGTTAGATTGCTTCAAAAAGTATAGTCTTGCGAATTTGCCAACTCCAAACCCATGAGTGCACATGGGAAAACAAAATCACAGGTCCGAGCTCTTTTTGCAAGCGAGTTTCCCCGGATATTCAAGTTATATATGAAAGACATGTCAGAGAGAGATTTTGTGTAGGAGGAAATATGATAAAATTCTTCTCAGTAAGGATGACAGTCTACGTCACATTCAAGAAAAATCATGTTCTATTTAGTTCTTCTTCAGTCACATTAGACAGTTGCAGCCCAATACTTGTATAAGATTGTCTAAAGGCTAACACATGAAAACAAAATTTATCCATAAACTATATATAATATAATTTTGTTTTCATGCTTTAGGCTTTAGACAATCTTATGTAAGCCCAACTGAACTGAAGAACTGAATAGAACATGATTTTATATAGGGACATCTGGTAGATGATAATGAAAAAATTAAAATAGTTTAAGTATTTTTGATTTTATTTAATATTTGTTTTTATTTTAAAATATTTTGTTCTATATTATTATGAATCATTATTTATTAATTGTTATTCTTTATATCCAGTTTCATTCTCATTACAATTAACTAAATTTTTTCTAACGATTAATAAGATTGTTTATTTGAAATTTTATATTGTTTTTATTTTAATGGTGTAGAATTGTTGATTTATTTGTTTAATTTGAAGTGGTCTAGCTTTATCCATTCTCTTACATTATTTTATATATGTCTCTTATTCGACTATATAACTATATATTTTATTTTTACACAGTTGTAGATCTATGTTTAAAGTGTTTTATAGAATTATTGACATAAATATTTTAAATACATTCTACATTTATTTAGTTAGAATAACTTAAAATATCTCTTTTATATAAAAAATTATTCATTTTTATATTTTTTTCTTATTTCTGTATTTTATTCTATTTTTCCTAACAATTATTTTTGATTTTTTTATTATCTATTAATTTTTATTGTGGTCTTATTTTCGTAGAAAATTTTTAATCTATTATGTATTACTATTTGGTTATATTTTCCTTTATTTTTTAATTTCCAATCTTGAGCTTCGTGATCAAATGGTGGAATCATTTCATAAGTTTTACTCTTTTTATTTGCATTTGATAAAACGTGTAGACACAATATCAGTAAAAAAATTGTTTTTATTCTTTTTCTGAAGTGTATGTATTTTAGATGATATTATATATTGTGTGCTAAAATAATTTTACATTGATGGATTTTTTTGTTAGATTGTAATTAAACTATTGATTAAAAGAACTTTTGGGTTATTAAACATTTTATTAATAATTTTAGTTAATAGAATACGATGATAAGGAAAATAAAGTGTTTAATGCATTTAAAAAAAATTTAGTGTCCAATTTTTAGACAACTTATTTTGATGAGGTTCACATGAGTAGAGAGGGTTAACCCACATTCATATACATGATGTCTTGCATATTTACATGTTTTTAACATCCATTTCTTATGCATTTTGATCATATAAGTTAGGCATTAGGCATGTTTAGGTCCATTTTGCATTCATTTGTCCTTATCAGGTGTTGGAGTATGATTTGGTGTGATTTGAGGTGTTTGGAAGCCTTATGGCCCCAAAAGAGATGAAGAATCAAGTTTGGCCATGAAAAGAGAAGTCAAATCCATGATCTGGTCAAGAAAGAGATGAGCATGGACAGAGGCCTTAGAGATGTCTTCTGCTGCTAAGATTTTGTGGAGACACAGAAAATTGAGTTAAATTTCCAATGGAAGTGGTTTCAAGTCATTTGGACCTGTATTGGAGGAGTTATGATCAGTTCACTTGGAGCATGTCAGGCTGGCCGGGTAGATCAGTCCGGGTTCAAGCAACCGGCTGGGAAAAGAGCAGCTGGATGACAGTGGTCCGGGATGACTGAGCCTGGGAGAGGTACCCGGTCGGTTGATGGGTGCTGGACGAGACCAAGCCGGGGAGATCAGGCCGGGAAGAGGCATCCGGTCGTGAAGGAAGACGCGCATGAGAACGGACGGCCGGGGATCATGGTCCGGCTTCATACACCCGGACGATGAAGAGCATGCAGTGGACCGGGGAGCCCAGACCGGTTTGATGACCCCGGTCGGGAGAAGCAGCACATGAGCAGGAAGAGAGTGGACCGGGTGGGACGTCCGGCTTGGAGCAACCGGTCGGCTTGGACGCGGCCAGAACTGGACGGCCGGGGTGGCCAGACCGGGTTGGACCATGCTGGTTCACCCCTGACCGAATTTCTTGCCCTCTTTCCATTGGTTGAGACCCATTTGGCTCAAGGACTTTTTAGTAATTTTTTTTGATGTTTCTAGGGCTTTCAAACCAAGTATAAATACTATAGTTATCCCTATTTTGGGAGTCATGTTATTTTCTATCTAAGAACACAAAACCTTTGAGTAAATTTTCATCTTTGAATCATAATCTCATCTCATCTTTGTGTTCTTGATTGCTTGATTTCATCTCCTTTCTTTCTCTTCATAATTAAGCTTGGATTCCTCATGGATTTAAGAGTAATCATGATGATTAGTGAGTAGTCCTCTTTGGATTCATGGGTTAGGGAGACCAAGGGGTGATTAAGCTAGATCTAGGGTGTTTTAGTGTAGATCTATCTTGTTCCTTGCTAGTAGAGTGATTTTAATGCTATTTTAGGGTTGGCCACTCCAAAGTTAAGCTCTAGGCATTTCATGCCCGACAGGTTTTCTATGAAATGCCTGAACCAACTCTCCTAAGCTTTTAACATTCTTTACCAAAGAGATTTGTTGTTAAAGGTGTTAAGATGGTTATTAGGCTTGTTCTTAATGATTGCTTAGATAATATTCAACCTAAGAGATTAGATGCTTGAGTTATCTTTGTGAATGAGCATTCATCTAGAGATAGAGCTTGTTTATAATTGTGCTTAGGCCTAAGGTTGATAGATTGATTGTTTGCAGCCACCCTTAGACTTATGTTTGATCCCCCAAGGTCAATTCCCTTAGCCCATGGGTCTCATCTCCTCATAAAGAAAGAAAGCTTTACATTTTATTGCATTTTAGATATTGTGTTAGTTTAATAATCACCTCCCTTAATGATTGCATTTAGATTAAGCATAGGCTTGCATTCCCTTTACTTTGTGGTCACTTAGAACTGGTTCGACAATCTTATATACTACATCATTTGATTAGGACCATAGAAAAGTCCTATCATCAAATTGGCGCCGTTGCCAAATTCTAAGTTGATTGTGACATTGGGATTTAGTCATTTGCTTGAGACTAAATCATTTTTCTTTTCTTGTGATATTGATTCTCCTTTTGCCTCTTCCTTTGACTTTCAGGTGTATGAACGAAAGAAGCAGGGATGTAACTAACCTGGTTCCCACTGTTGAAGAGATAGCTACACTTGAGAGGGAAATAGCAAGAAGGAGAAGAGAAGAAGAGCAACATGCTCACATTCAGAGGTTGGGGTTTGAGATGGATGAACACCAGCATCAACCTCAAGATAGAGCTTCTCAAGATGGCAATGGTCCAAGAGCTGACAACATAAGACCACAGCGCCAGCCACAACAACCACAGCGCCAAGCTAGAGCCATTGGAGCCTATGATCAACCTCACATTCATGGTCATAGGTTGGGGATAAGAGCACCAGCTGTGGAGAACAACAACTTTGAGATCAAATCAGGGCTGCTGAATTTGATTGAGAACAACAAGTTTCATGGCCTTGCTGTGGAGGATCCCCTTGATCACTTGGACACATTTGATAGCTACTGTAGCTTGTCCAAGATTAATGGAGTCTCTGAAGATGCTTTCAAGCTGAGGTTGTTTCCCTTCTCTTTGGAAGACAAGGCACATCTATGGGAGAAGGCTCTTCCAAGTGACTCTATCACAACTTGGAATGAGTGCAAGAGGAAATTTCTAGAGAAATTCTTCTCTACCTCAAGAACAGCCAAGATCAGAAATGAGATCTCTAACTTTCAGCAGAAGAACCTTGAGAGCTTTAGTGAAGCATGGGAGAGGTTCAAGGGATATTGGTCTCAATGCCCTCATCATGGCTTCACAAAGGAGAGTTTGCTTAGTACCTTCTACAGAGGTGCTCTACCAGAGTTCAGGAGCAGATTGGACACAACAAGCAATGGGTTCTTCTTGGGCAGAACTGAGCAGGATGCTGAGGAGCTGGTAGAGAACATGGCCAGGAGTGACTCAGTCTACAGTGAGGAGCATGATAGGGTCGACAGAGGCACTGATGAAGATGATCAGCACACAAGGAAGGCCCTGAAATCTCTCCAAGAGAAGTTGGACAAGATTCTTGCAGAGAAGGCTAAGCAAGAGCAGATTAACTCCATTGGGAACCAGCAACAAAAGCAGTCTGCTAGGACTACTCAAGTTAATGATGTAGAAGGTCAAGAGGAGCTGTGCTTCATCAATGGTAATGGCACATGGTATAGGAAAGAGCCCAACTTCCAATACCAAAACAACTACCAACAAAAACCTTACTACAACAATCAACAAGGAGGTTACCAAGCAAACCAGCCTCCTCAGCCCCAAGGAAGCTCTTCTCAAGCTCAGGTTCCAAGTTCAAATTTGGAGTCCATGTTTAAGCAAATCTTAGAAACTCAAGAAAGAAATGCTAAGAACATTGGTGATGAGTTCAAGAACATCCATGCCAAGATTGATGGAACCTATTCTGACCTCAACAACAAGTACATGCAACTTGCCTCTCATCTCAAAGCTTTGGAGAGCCATGATGCTTCTATGTCTTCATCCTCCAAGAGCCCAATGGGATCTCTACCAGGAAAACCAGAGAAAAATCCCAAGGAATCTTGCAATGTCATCCTCTCTACTATTTCTTCAAAGATTGATATGTGCACTCATGAGAAAGAGAAGGATGAGATTGGAATGTTTGGCACTGAGTTTGGGGATGTTGAGAGATTTGTTGTGGCCACAGCTGAAGCACATATTCTGAGGGATGCTGCCAAGAAGGCTGAGGTAAAGTGTCTGCAGCAAGCTGAGCCTAGAGTTGAGACAACAACTGTGAAAAGAGCAGACAACAAGCTGAAAGAAGTGGAACAGGAAGACACTGAGTTTGAGCTATCACCATATGATAAGCTCCCCTTTCCCCAAAGAGTTCTCACCAAAGCTCAAAAGAAGGTGATCTCAAAGTTCAGGAAAGATCTTAGTGATGTTGGAGTCAAGCTTCCAGAGATATCAGGTATGCGTGAAGTTCATGTCCAGATGATGCTCATCAAGGACATTCTAGACCACTAGGCTGAAGTGGCTGAACTTTTGGACATCTCTATTCTGAAGATTGATCCACCCAACCCTCCAAAGTCCCTCCCTAAGCTTGAGTCTCAAGGGAAGTTCACCTTGTCTTGCTCCCTTGGTAAACTAACTATGGATGATGCCCTTGTTGATAGTGGTGCTAGTGTGAATGTCATTTCCTTTGATATGGTGAAGAGTATTGGGATTGAAAGCATGGAACCAGATACTCCTCCTCTCACCTTTGGGGATTCTTCTTCTACAACCCCACTTGGCATAATCAAGGACTTCCCCTTGAAGATTGGATCCTGCACCATACCTATTGACCTCACTGTTTTGAAAATGGCATATGAAGAGAGAGTCCCTTTGATCCTAGGCACTCCTTTTCTCACAACAGTTGGAGCTTGCATTGACTTTCCCAACAAGAAGGTCCCCCTAATGCATGTCAACAAAGCTGTCTCCTATCCTCTCCAACCTCCATTGGAATCAGACTATTGTGGGACAATCACTTGTGATGCACAAGCTGTGGAGAAGCCCCAAGATGAAGTGGCTGTTTGTCAAAAAGAAGGTCTTGATGGAGAGTCCTCTAAAGAGAAGTGTGGTGAGCACTTGAAAAGTGCTAAAAAGGAGGGGATGAGTGGAGCCTCAAAGGCCACTCATGGCAAGAAGAAGATGGTGAATGAGCCTCATCCTCCACCTCTTGATTTGCTCCCACACACCCTCACTCTACATCCACAGCAGCTCAAAGATGGTGTCATTGAGTACAAGATCAAGCACAAGGGCATGTCCATACCATTCTCAAGTGCTAGTGCCATCATCACTCCTCAGCTCCAAGATGACCAAATAAAGCTTAAAGAGCTTCTCTCTCAGGTCCTCACCATCACACTTGAAGGTGGGAAGGATCCTCCTTCTCACTAGTTCAAGAGACAAGGTAGTCAAGCTAAGTGACTCAAAACAAGCTCACTTGGGAGGAAGTCCCATGTTTATCCTTGTACATAGCTTTGCAAATTTCAACTTTCCTTTTAACTTTTTTTTTAATAAAAGTGGTCAAGGTTTTCAGGTTGAGCCAAGCACTAGAGGAGAGAAGAAAGGTGATTAACCACCTGAGCCCTATGATTGCCATGTAGCAGCCTCCTCTAGTTGCTATGAACCAAGCCAGCTCCTAGCCCCGGCACCAAACACCACGCCCAAACCTCCTTCTTTGGTATCACTCCAACCCTTCTTGTATATACATTTTCTTTGTCTTGTTGGGGTATCTCCTTCTCTCTTACTCACACAGAGACTGTGTGATTTAAGTGTGGGGGAGGTACCAAGTATTTGATCATGTTTGTTTTGTGATTTTGAGTCTCATGCATTGCATTGTACATTCATATTTGCATAGAAAACCAAAAAATTTAAAATTTTTGAATCATGTAGATTGCATCACTTGCATCCTTAAGATTGAGTCTAGAGCATATAGGTTGCATTCATGTGCATATGGAGCATTACCTTGTAAAGAACACTTGTTTGCACTGAATTTGACACCCTAGTTAAACATATCAAGTAGCTTAAGCATCTTTTGAAAGGCTTGCATACTTTGAGCCTTGAAAACTCTTCTTGAAACTTGCTTGCTTGCTTGATATTGGCATTGTTCTTGAAACCAGCTCCATCCTGAACTTAGACTTGAATGAACTTAATTTCTCTTGCATATGGGCATTTGCATACTTGATCATGGGTCTCATACACATTTGGGTTATCTGTCCCCATTATACCACTCTTTGTTAACCCAAGTGGCACTCCCATACCCTTGAACCCTAGTCATTCTTTGAAACCTACATTGATTTGCTTGAGTGAGGCCTTTTCTGATAGCTTGTCATGTGCAAAATCTTGAGAGTATTGGGAGCGACATGGATTTGTTCTCATCTCTTGCTAGCATAGGGTCCTCATTTGAGCTAGCTTCTAGGATGGTGAGTGGGGTTTTTGTTCCTTAATGGTCTATATCTTGGGTTTGGAATGTAACAATGTTGAGATTGATGAACAAATGAGTATCATAAGAAAGAAGAACCCTAGGGACCTAAAATAAAAAGATAAGAAGCTCTTAATTGATGTTTTTGACCTTCCCCCTTCATGTATATAAAAAAAAAGAGAAAAAGAAAAGAAAAATAAAAAGAAAAAAAGAAAAATAAAGATTCAATAAGATAGTGGGGAAAGATAAACTTAAAGAGTTAGAGCTTAGGAAAGTGATTAGAGGTCCTTAGTGGTTGAATTTCAAAGAAAAGAAAGTTGTTCATGGGGTGAGTGATGTGAGAATGTTTTCAATTTTGGGTTATGGGATGAATAAAAGGGGTGTAGATCTTGTAATCATTTAGGAATTGGGTAGAATGATGAGGATGGATCCATGTATGCATGAATTGCTCCTAGTCTTAGATAAATTTTGCATAATGATCAAGCTCCTTGAATTTTGAGTGATTGCCACCTTGAAATGATGCATTGAAACCTCATTATCATCCATATTAGACCATTTGATCACCTAGCCAAATGATTGAGATCATGTGCCCATTTGTGAGACTTCACCTTGTGTGTGTGTGTGTGAATCAATGTGAGGGCTGGTTAAGAGAATTTGTTGGTTGATAAGCATTGCATCTTGTGTAGAGGCATAAGAGTAATTGATAGGCCTTGTGAAGCTAGAACATAATAAGAAAGTTTTGCTCATGCTATTTGCTATGTTTCTTTAGGATGTCAAGTTGAGTGCTATGAGTGTTTCTTTTGGCTTTGCTTCCATCTCTATGTCTCTCCTCCTTGTGTTTTGAAAAGATTACTTGAGGACAAGTAAAGGTCTAGTGTGAGGGAGTTGATGTCTTGCATATTTACATGTTTTTAGCATCCATTTCTTATGCATTTTGATCATATAAGTTAGGCATTAGGCGTGTTTAGGTCCATTTTGCATTCATTTGTCCTTATCAGGTGTTGGAGTATGCTTTGGTGTGATTTGAGGTGTTTGGAAGCCTTATGGCCCCAAAAGAGATGAAGAATCAAGTTTGGCCATGAAAAGAGAAGTCAAATCCATGATCTGGTCAAGACAAAGATGAGCATGGACAGAGGCCTTAGAGATTTCTTATGCTGCTAAGATTTTGTGGAGACACAGAAAATTGAATTAGCTTTCCAATGGAAGTGGTTTCAAGTCATTTGGACCTGTATTGGAGGAGTTATGATCAGTTCACTTGGAGCATGTCAGGCTGGCCGGGTAGATCAGTCCGGGTTCAAGCAGCCGGCCGGGAAAAGAGCAGCTGGATGACAGTGGTCCGGGATGACTGAGCCTGGGAGAGGTACCCGGCCGGTTGATGGGTGCTGGATGAGGCCAAGCCGGGGAGAGCAGGCCGGGAAGAGGCACCCGGTCGTGAAGGAAGACGCACATGAGAACGGACGGCCGGGGATCATGGTCCAGCTTCATACACTCGGACGATGAAGAGCATGCAGTGGACCGGGGAGTCCAGACCGGTTTGATGACCCCGGTCGGGAGAAGCAGCACATGAGCAGGAAGAGTGGACCGGGTGGGACGTCCGGCTTGGAGCACCCGGTCGGCTTGGACGCGGCCAGAACTGGACGGCCGGGGTGGCCAGACCGGGTTGGACCATGCTGGTTCACCCCTGACCGAATTTCTTGCCCTCTTCCCATTGGTTGAGACCCATTTGGCTCAAGAACTTTTTAGTAATTTTGTTTGATGTTTCTAGGGCTTTCAAGCCAAGTATAAATAATATAGTTATCCCTATTTTGGGAGTCATGTTATTTTCTATCTAAGAACACAAAACCTTTGAGTAAAGTTTCATCTTTGAATCATAATCTCATCTCATCTTTGTGTTCTTGATTGCTTGATTTCATCTCCTTTCTTTCTCTTCATGATTAAGCTTGGATTCCTCATGGATTTAAGGGTAATCACGATGATTAGTGAGTAGTCCTCTTTGGATTCATGGGTTAGGGGGACCAAGGGGTGATTAAGCTAGATCTTGGGTGTTTTAGTGTAGATCTATCTTGTTCCTTGCTAGTAGAGTGATTTTAATGCTATTTTAGGGTTGGCCACTGTGAGGGATTAAACTCACTCAAAGATTTTATATCAGGTCAAATTTAAGGGAAAGATAACGTGGGCTGAATCCCGTTAGAACTTATAGAATGAATGTGATTGTATTAATGGTTCAGACGAAAAGATGATTACAAAAGGTGATATTCTTGTGATTACAAAAGATAAAAAGTACGCCCTCCCCTGGCGTCTTAAGGTTCTTCTTCTTTAAATAGCTTCAGGCTTCGCTTGATCGTTGCTAACTTGGTCCCGAGATATCTTCCGTAAATTAAGGGATCCGCACCAGCTTTCTTTTGACTGGGTCCTTCGCTTCCTCCTTTATATCGCGAGCTACCTCTTTCTCGTGGCCTATTTTGTGACTATTCCCTGAGCTCAGCCTTCGGCTTAGTTTTAGCTTCGTGATGGGCCTATCGCGGCCCATCGTTAGCTTCCGTCTATTAGTATCTAGCTAGCGGGCCATATTCGGGCCCAACAGTTGCCCCCAGCTTTCGAGGGAAAGTTCTTTGTCTCGGAAGCTAAACCTAGCCGCCTGAACTCAATCTTTTGGTTGAGATAATGATTACGAGTTATCTCTTTTGAAGATATTATTCGCTAATCGGACGGCTATTGTTGTACTTAATGGGATCAACGGTTCAGATAGGGAGAATTCGAAAAGTTCTCTCCGAATCTCGAGGTTTGATGGGATATAAAGCTGTGAGCATTAACTACTACGCTCTCTATCTTCCCACGCCTCGATTCGGTTTTCTAGGTAACTTCCTTCTCCCCTTTATTTTACTCGTTTTTTTTTTAATATTGTTTTCGATTGCTTCGAAATCCTTGCTTTCAAAGATTTCGCTCTGCTAGTTAGATTTCTTTCTTCTACCCTTCGATTTTCTTTACTTCTCCTCATTATGAGTCACCTAAAGGAAGGTTCTGGAGAAATCGGAATCACTCCTTCCGGAGCTAAATTGCTGAAGGTTAAGCAAGAAATTGGGGAAAAGATGAAGCGAGAAGAAAAGCCAAGGAGACGATCGAGAGAAGACAGGTGGCTCCAGGGCGCCCTTCCGGATCTCATTCGCCTTCTTTGCTACTGAATCAGGAGGTTGTTAACCTGATGGTCCAGGCTCACGGTCGTAAAGAGTTTGCGAGCCTGTAAACCCGAGGAGACCCGAAACTCCGAAGGGTTGGTTCTGTGTCCACGAAGTACATCTCTAAATGTCATCTGAGATTTCCACTTCCGACCCTCCTGTTGATCTCCTCGATCACTACCAACTAGCCCTCTCCCAGCTTTGCCCTTCGGTTATCCGGGTGATAAATGGTTTTATCACCAGGTCCAAGGAGGAGGGTATTACCGTTGGACTCACCGATCTGATGAGCCTCTTCGATAAAGAGAGTTCTTCAAGGAAGGTGGTAGTGCAACCTACTATCTTCCTGGTCGCCCCAGGTTGTGTATTTTCAAATTCTCGGTAGCGGCGATGATTGGAGGAAGAAGTATTTCTATGTCAAAATTGATCCTTTGACGGTTCCGTGGGTCGGGACCTCAAAGCTACTTGGTCCGATGCCTCTGGTTAGGATTTTTAGGGATGTGCTTATCGTTATTATTTTGTTGCGATCTATTAACTCTTTGGTTCTGCTTGCAGTTATTGAGGATCCTCCAAACTCTCCGGAAAACTTACCGAGCTGTTCGGAGACTGCAGCAGATTCCTTGTACTGGGAGCTTATACTACCTCGCGGATAGGTTCAGCTAGATTCCCAGATCGCTACAACGCTTCCTTTTTAGATCCAGTGTCTGTCGCAGATCTAGAAGGTAATCTCTTTCCTCTGACTCGAGTTTGGTTTTTAAGATCTGCGAGCTTTGATGATTTTCTGTTTACTTAGTTTCTGAAGGTAACTCGGTGGTATCAATCTCGACCGAGCTAGCACTTCCAAACCGAAAGGACTCAAACGAACAAGATGCCTCTTCAGCCGTCATTCCGTACCAGAGGTAGACCGGCTAAAGCAGTTAGCACCTCACGTGGGAGTGAGAAGAATCAAGGAGGATCCTTCCTCAGTTCCGTGAAGGAGGTCCTTGATGACGGAACTTCCATGCCCGCTAGAGATGTCAGCCCCGCCGACCCAAGAGCTCAGGACGCTGTTCCTCATTCTGAGGTTCCAGTACCGGAGGCTGCTTTCCAGGTATCCAAGGGTACTCCTGAGGTTGAGCTCCCGAGAACTAAAAGACCCAGGACCGATCAGGGCGACAGGCCTTCCAGGTCCTCCTCCTCGTCTTCCAGAGGAGGAACTGTTGGCTGGAATTTCACCCACTCGAAACCTGGATCAGTCTTGGATGATACTTGGGGTCTGGCGACGATGATGAGGCATATGAAGAGAACAGGATGCTCCCTCCCTTCGATCAACGACCTGACCAACAAAGATGAGTATCTCGAGATAGCTCATTACCTGGGTCAGGTATTATATTTTCAATTTTTTCCTGGTTTGCTTTTTTTAGGAAGACTTCTAACATTTTGTTATATTTTTGCAGTTGGCCGGAGCTGTTAACAGGGCTCAACTTAAGTTTGAGAATGCTTTGCACAATGCTCCTGGTGCTGGGGAGTTAGCTCAGGTCACTGAGCTAGTCAAGGCTACCAAAGCGGAGCTCGATCAGGCTCGAGCCCAAGTCTCCGAACTCCAAGCCAAAGTCAGTAGACTTGGTTCTGAAGCCGATACCCAGCAAGGAAAGATTGAGAGTCAAGCGATCGATATCCAGGTGAAGAGCAGGAGGATTAATGAGTTGGAGGCTGCCCGGAAGATAGCCGAGCAGCAGGTTCGGGACCTGATCGCTTCGTCCCAAGATAGCCAGAAGAATAAGGAGGCTGAGGTTAAGCTAGCCGTTAGGAGAGGGAAGAAGGAGGTTGCCGATGCTTATAACAAGATCCTAGCCTCTGTTAAGGAGAAGTTCTCTAGGAAGAAAGACGAGGTCGACTCTTTAGTTTACGCTCAGGAGCTTCAGGCTAATACCAAACTTCTGAGGGATATGCTGAATAATGAGATCGCAAATGCGGAGGAAGAGTACAATCGCCTGATGGCTCTGATCCCAGAGGCAACCGTTGCGTATGAGAAAGCTCAGGTCTCTAACTTCTCAGTTAGCAAGCTTCCCCTTCCACAGCTTTCGGAGAGCTCAGGTACTTTTGAGATTAATATGTTTAATCTGTCCTTTTCCGGAGAGTACGGTTCTAACTTAGGCTTGGTGGATCCTGTCTTAGCTCCTGTCGAGATGACTCTGGGAGGTGACGACCAGGGGACGGAAGAAGGAGTCCCAGTCAAAGAGAACGAGCCGGTCGAGGGAGATAAGGATGCCGAGAGGGGCTCTGGCGACAAAGAAGATTAAGAGCTCAGGCTCTTTTAAATTATGTTCTTGTGCTTTTAAGACTTATGTCCAAGTGGCTTAATTGCGTTTGTTTTCGTGACTTATAGCCTGAGGAGGCTTTTAAACCTTCGTTTGTGTTAAGATCTTTTGAACCTTAAGCGGCCTGTGGAGGCTTTTAAACCATTGCTTGTGTTTCAGTGTTGATTTGGTTCTTTCTCTAAATCAATCGGCTTTTAATCCATTTTTGGATAGGGTTGAACTTCTGTTAGAACACGTATCGTGATCATTAGATGCGAGATCTAGTACTTGTCGAGATTGAGTCTCGGGTCCTGTAACTAACAGGTCTCAAGAACTCCGAATATTTTTGGTGATGAGGACCTTAGAAAGGAATTCCTGATACGTCGGGATTAGCTCAAGGTACTTGAGGACCTGAGTTCTATTCGAAGGGTTCTAACACCTTTTGACTTTTGTTAAGGATTTGAAGACCTTTGTAATTGTTAAGATTTTAGGATTTTAGGTTTAGGTTCGTAGGAACCTAAATTTTTTGAAGGATTTTAAGACCTTCGAGATTACTAAGGGTTTTAGGACCTTAGGTTCAGATTTGTGATAAGATAAATTTGTTTGAAGGATTTCAAGACCTTCGAGGTTATTAATGATTTTAAGACCTTGGGTTTAGGTTCGTGGAGACCTAAGTTTGTGCGAAGGATTTTAAGACCTTAGGTTCAGGTTCGTGGAGACCTGAACCAATTCGAAGGATTTTAAGACCTTAGGTCCAGGTTCGCGGAGACCTGAATTTATTCGAAGGATTTTAAGACCTTTGATGTTGAAACTTGAGATGTCAAGGGTAGTTGTTTTATTGATAATGAATACATGGTATTGTAATAGTAACACGATTGTTGATTGAGCTAAATGCTCTTGATCAGACATATGCCCCCTCTGGCTATGGTGAAAAGAGTGCTGAAATGAGGTTGGGGCTGCACTCATAATGGATTTGCCTACGTACCCAGTCAAGGGATCAAGCCTAACGTAGTTCAAGGGATTTAGGTACCTAATGATAGTATATTTTGAGATTCGTGGCGTTCCACGATCGGATTTCAGGTACCCCGGTTCGTACCTTTAGGAGCTTGTAGACGCCAGGTCGTACCACGTGGATGATCCGATAGGGACCTTCCCAATTGGTTCCCAATTTCCCGGCATCTGGCTCTTTGGTCCCTTCGAAAACTCTCCTAAGTACTAGGTCTCCTACAGCGAACTGTCGGGGTCTGACTTTGGAGTTGTAATGTCGGGCCATTGCCTGTTGATAGTTCTGAATGCGAAGCAAGGCTTGGTCTCGTCGTTCCACGATTAAATCGAGGGTGTCTGATAAGAGCTGATTATTAGCTTCAGGATCAGACGCAGAGCTCGGCGGAGACTCCGTGATGGTCTCGGCTGGACGACAGCCTCCATCCCATAGGCTAAGGAGAAGGGGTTTCTTCCGTAGCCTTTCGTGGGTGGTGCGGCATGCCCAGAGGACTTCCTGTAATTTGTCGACCAAGATTGTTTATTGGTTCGGGCTTCTTGAGGTTTGCTAATATTGATTTGTTAGCAGCCTCTGCCTGACCGAGGACGTCGGGTGTTGAAAAGGTGAGACGGATGTTCCATTTGTCACAAAATGCTTTGAAGTCACGTGATATGAATTGTCCTCCATTGTCTGTTACGATTTGTGCGGGCGCGGGTCGGCAAACAATGTCTCTCCATACGAATCGCTCGACTTGAATCTAGTTACCTGTTGGAAAGCTTTAGCCTCTATCCATTTCGTGAAGTAGTCTGTTAAGACTAAAAGGAAATGTAGCTTCTTTCTTCCACTTCCGATGCTACTAGTGGTCCTACGATGTCCATTGACCACCTAATGAACGTACGGGCGGATATCGAGGATAATTTTTCCGCTGGCTGGTGTATGATCGGTGCATGCCTCTGGCATTTGTCACAGGAGGAGTAGGCTTGCAGTCAGCGATAATGGTAGGAAATAGCCTTGTCTTTAATTCGGATAGCTAGAGCTCTGCCTCCGGCGTGGTTTCCGAGGAGCCGCCATGCATTTCTTTCATGAGTTTGATGGCATCGAGGCGTGGACGATTTTAGGTAAGATCCGAAAATGCTTCGTTTATGAAGGACAGAGTTAATTATGCAGTATCTGCGCTTAATGATTTGAGCTTCGAGCTCCCATTTATGGGGTGGGGTCTCACCCTCCAAAATGTACTGCATAATTGGTATTCTCCAGTCCTCCTCTCAACGATTTTGTCATGAAGAGACGAGGGGGTTCCTGTTCTTGTTCGGGCAAGGTTTTCGGGCTTTATTGTGACTGGGCGTAGTGCCCCGGAGATATTCGCTGGATTAGGTTCGAGGGTCCGAAGTTTCGGGAATATCTTCAGTTTTGTCTTTGTTCGAGTCTGGGTCGTGCCCCGGTGTATTTTCAAGGGTGGAACGACTTCTGGTTCTGGCTGCGTAGATATGAGTCCGAGTCAGGATCGCCCCGGAGGTATGTTTTTGAAGCTACCCGTTTTGGTTTTTGGGAACCAGAATGTTGTGAGAACTTTGGTTGCTACCGTCTGATGGTGGTCAACCTTTGTTTGCTCTTTTGGTTTGCTGTCGATCTCAGCTTTAGTAGCTATGTCGATACTTGGCTTTTCGATTCCCTACGGGTATGATCCGTTTTACGAGGGGGTCTGATGTGGAGGCTAAAGCAGCCAGCGCATCTGCTGAGGAGTTCTCTCCTCGTGGGATCCTTGTTAGCTCGAACCTGTTGAACTGCTTAGTGAGGTTCTGGACAACTTCGAGGTATGCCCCCATTCTTTCCTCCCTTGTCTCGTATTCTCCGTGGAATTGACTAGCTACTAGCTGTGAATCGCTATAGGCATTTAACTCCCGAATTCTGAGGCTTAGGCGCAGTTTTAACCCTGCGATTAGTGCTTCATACTGCCTCGCTATTAGAAGCGCTGAATCCGAGCCTGTAGGATTGTTCGATGGTCTCTCCAGCTGAAGAGGTCAGCCTTAGGCCGATACCGGAACCTTGCTTCGATGAGGCTCCGTCGACGTATAGGCTCCACTTTGGAGCTTCAGTTTCTAAATCTAGGTGCTCGGATGCCAGCTCTATGACGAAATCGGCGAGGACCTGAGCCTTTGCTGCAGCTCGAGGTCTGTACTCGATGTCGTATTCGCTGAGTTCTATGGCCCATTTAGCTAATCGTCCCGATTGGCTAGGACTATGCAAGATCGTTCGTAATGGATATGAGGTCATTACGATGATCGAGTGCGATTGGAAATAGGGTCGAGTTTCTTTGCAGCTGTTACGACTGCTAGGGCTAATTTTTCCATAGTAGGGTACCTCGTTTCGGGGTCTATCAGACTTTTACTGACGTAATAGACAGGTCTCTGTTCGTTTTGTTCCTCTCGTACCAGCACACCGCTAACCGCTGCGGTTGACACAGCGAGGTACAGGTATAGTGGTTCTCCTACTACTGGTTTGGACAGGATTGGGGGTTCGGAGAGGTAGGCTTTCAATTGCTTGAAGGCTTCCTCGCACTTCTCGTCCCATAGGAATTTCTTGTTATTTTTTAGAAGTTTATAGAATGGGAGGCACTTATCGGTGGACCTGGATATGAATCGGTTCAATGCTGCGATTCGTCCAGTCAATCTTTGTACTTCTCTGGTTGTTTTAGATGAAAGCAATTCCAGGAAGGTTGCTATCTGTTTTGGGTTGGCTTCGATGCCTATTTCGGTTACAAGGTAACCGAGGAACTCGCCCGAAGGTACTCCGAAGGTACATTTAGTGGGGTTGAGCTTCATATCGTAGTTGTTAAGGATGTCGAAGCATTCCTTCAAATGGGAAATATGATTTTCTCCGGCTGAGGATTTGACTAACGTGTCGTCGATGTAGACCTCCATAGTTTTTCCGAGTTGTCCGGCGAACATCTTATTCACTAACCTCTGATAAGTAGCTCCTGCGTTCTTCAGACCGAATGGCATAACCTTGTAGCAATAGGTTCCACGTTCGGTTATAAATGCGGTTTTTTCTTGATCCTCTGGATCCATCATGATTTGGTTATATCCTGAAAAGGCGTCCATGAAGGACAAGAGTTGATGGCCAGCCGTAGCTTCGACCAGACGTTCGATGTGAGGTAATGGGAAACTATCTTTGGGGCAAGCCTTGTTTAGATCGGTGAAATCTACGCAGATCCTCCATTTCCCATTTTTCTTTTTTACTACTACCGGATTAGCCAACCAGTCAGGGTAGTGTACTTCTCGAATGGACCCGGCTTTCGTTAGTCGGTCAACCTCGTCGTTAACAGCTTGAGCCTTTTCTAGGCCCAGCTTGCGACGCTTTTGTTTGATCGGTTTGAAGTGGGGTCTACGTTAAGATTATGGGTGGTGACATTCGCATCGATGCCTTTTACGTCACTGGTGGTCCATGTGAATGTTCCAACGTTGCTTTTTAGGAAATCGATGAGTTCCTTTTTGGTTTCGAGAGGTAGCTCGGATCCGATGCGCACTGTTTTCAGGATTCGAGTCGCCGATGCTAACTTGTTCGGTGAGGTTTCTAGGGGACCTCGAATGTTTTGCTGCATCTCACGACTTTCCTGGATCTGTAATTGCTATTGGGGCGATTCTTTGAGAATTTCGAATCCTCCTAGGTAACAGACCCTGGAGATCTTTTGGCTACCATGCAAGGTAGCTATCCCTTCGGGTGTCGGAATTTCACGCATTGGTGATAAGTTGAAGCTACTGCTTTCATCTTATGGATCCAGGGTCTTCCAGGATCGCATGGAACGGGAAGGTCTGTCGATGACTATGAAATTGGTCATCTTCATGATTCCGCCAGCTATGATTGGGAGTTTGATAGTTCCCAAGGAGGTAGCTGTTTCTCCGGAAAAGCCTATGAGACTGGCTTTCTGGTCGATAATTTCGTAGTCATCTATCTCCATCCCTTTCAGGGCATTGTAGAAAATTAAGTCGACAGAACTTCCGGTATCTATCATAAGTTTAGGCACCTCGTACCCTGCAATATTCAGAGTGACGACTAGGGCATCGTCATGGGGCCTGTCGAGGTCTGACGTCTCGCTTTCCCAAAAGGAAATCTTGGTGTTGGACTCGGGGTTAGGAGGCTTAGGTTGAGTGTTGGACGCGGCCTTCCGTACGTGATTTTTAATAGAATTAACGGAGTCCTGACACATATCGGACCCTCCGAAGATATAATCCACCCTTGAGCTGGGGCTTGATGGAGGTAGTGGTTTGCTCAGAAGGGCCTCAATCTGCAGGCTTTTTCCCTGAGGAAATTTTCCAAGAACCATATCGACTCTTTTCTTGGGAGCTGGAGGTGGCGAATCCGTCTCCTTCTCAGGTGATCTTTCGCGTTTCGGAGAGGTGTCTCTGGGACCTCTTTTCTGATATGGCTGTGGCTTCTTGAGGTCCACGCCTTTTATTTCTCCAGCTGCGAATTTGGCTGCCAGTTGTCGTTGGAGGTCCCAGCATTCCTCGGTTGAATGCCCTTTCCGATCGTGATAAGAGCATTGTTTGCTCTCGTCGTAACTTTTTGACCAGGGGGCTTTATTTGTCGTGGCGACAGGTTTCTCCTCCTTATCTTCCTCGACCACGTAAGAATGTTCTCCCTGGGTCTGATTGTTTCGGAAGTTTTCCTTTTTGTGAGGTCCTTTCGCTTCCACGGCTTCACCTTTTCGGGTGATTTTGGGGTTTCCTGTGGAGTTTATCCAATGCTGCTGTTTCCTCCTCTAGGGTAACATATCTAGAGGTTTTATGAAGGGCGTCATCGATGGTTGGAGGAGGGTTGAGCGTTAACTCCGACCAGAACTCTGATCTATACCAGAGACCTCTTCTGAGGGCTTCGATGGCAACTTCGGAGTTGGGGTTTGAGAGCTTGGTTCTTACTGCTCTGAATTTTTCGATATAGGCTCGTAGCGAGTCTCCCATCCCTTGTTTAACTTTCCAGAGGTCAGCCTCGGATGCTTGTTTCAGGATATGGGTCGAGTATTGCTTCATGAAGGCATTGGTTAACTGATCGAAATTATCTATCGAATTTGGCTCAAGGCCGGAGAACCATTCGAGGGCTGTTCCGACCAGGTTTTCGGCGAATGTCCTACAGTATCCTGCCTCGCACTCTTCTTTCGTGAAATGAGCCTTTACGATAGCCAATCGGAAAGCTCTCAAATAGGCCTTCGGGTCTGAGGTCCCATCGTATTCGGGGATCCTAATTTTTCGAGTGTCTCTTATGTAAGAACTGGCAATTCTGTCAGTAAATGGAATCCCACGGGTTTCCTCGATCAAACTCTCGATTTCGGGAGCTGAACTGGTTGCCTTATGGACTTGAGCATTTAGCTTTTGGAGAGCTGCGTTAGTCTGCGCGATGTGTCTGCGCGATGTATCTGCGAATGGCCTCGGGTCCCTCTAGAGGAAGGACAGTCGGGTCACTATCGGATACCTGATGGGCAGGTTCCGGACGGAACCGGGTTCGGTCATTTTCCCAGGCAGTAGGTGGGCTACGTCGTTCACTGGTTCTCGGGTTATTTTGGTGAGCAGGATCAGTGGGATGAAACGTAGGATTGGCATCCGTCCTTTGGTGTTCGTCCGGATTCAGAGTGGGATTTCTGGTTTGATAACCCGAGGATAATGTTTGCCCCTGGACGGGATGGATGCTCCTTCTCCTGACCTGGAAATAGGCGGTGGAGGTGGCAAGCGAGTGCTCCGGTCAGTAGCTTGATCGGGCACGGAGCTAGTCGATGCTATATTGCTTCCCATAGCACCAGCGATAGGTGGATTAAACGCGGGAGCTGTTCTAGCACGAGGTGTTTGGAATACAGGTCCCTGTTCTCCGGAGTGGTGCTATCGGGAGAAGTCTAGACGCCCTCGAGGGAGCGAGGGTCAGTTAACCGATCTCGAAGGTGCCTCCCGCATCCCGACGGACGGTGGTCGGGTTGTTGCGGTTAGAGATCTAGTAACCTCTTCAATCGTTGCTGCCGATCGGCTAGCTGTTGCACTGTCCGCTCATTCATTTGAGCTTTTTCTACTAACTGCATCATCATCGGCATCTCAGAAAGTTGAGTCTCCATTCGATTTGGAGCGGGTTGATGCTGAGGATTATCGGGGTTGGAAGCCCGAGTGGGTCTCACTGGAGGATATTGGGTTACCCAGTGGTAGTTTGGTTCGGTGAGCTATCGCCTCGATCGAGATCGGAGTTAGATGGATTCGCCGTCCGATCAATTGGATTCATCCTCAAGTTTTTAGAGTAAGGGATTCGATTATCTTGGTCCCCACAGGAATTGTGAGGGATTAAACTCACTCAAAGATTTTAGATCAGGTCAAATTTAAGGGAAAGATAACGTGGGCTGAATCCCGTTAGAACTTATAGAATGAATGTGATTGTATTAATGGTTCGACGAAAAGATGATTACAAAAGGTGATATTCTTGTGATGACAAAAGATAAAAAGTACGCTCTCCCCTGGCGTATTAGGGTTCTTCTTCTTTAAATAGCTCCAGGCTTTGCTTGATCGTTGCTAACTTGGTCCCGAGATATCTTCCGTAAATTAAGGGATCCGCACCAGCTTTCTTTTGACTGGGTCCTTCGCTTCCTCCTTTATATCGCGAGCTACCTCTTTCTCGTGGCCTCTTTTGTGACTATTCCCTGAGCTCAGCCTTCGGCTTAGTTTTAGCTTCGTGATGGGCCTATCGCGGCCCATCGTTAGCTTCCGTCTATTAGTATCTAGCTAGCGGGCCATATTCGGGCCCAACAGCCACCAAAGTTGAGCTCTAGGCATTTCATGCCCGACAGGTGTTCTATGAAATACCTGAACCAACTCTCCTAAACTTTTAACATTATTTACCAAAGAGATTTGTTGTTAAAGGTGTTAAGATGGCTATTAGGCTTGTTCTTAATGATTGCTTAGATAATATTCAACCTAAGAGATTAGATGCTTGAGTTATCTTTGTGAATGAGCATTCATCTAGAGATAGAGCTTGTTTAGAATTGTGCTTAGGCCTAAGGTTGATAGATTGATTGTTTGCTGCCACCCATAGACTTATGTTTGATCCCCCAAGATCAATTCCCTTAGCCCATGGGTCTCATCTCCTCATAAAGAAAGAAAGCTTTACATTTTATTGCATTTTAGATATTGTGTTAGTTTAATAATCATCTCCCTTAATGATTGCATTTAGATTAAGCTTAGGCTTGCATTTCCTTTGCTTTGTGGTCACTTAGAACTGGTTCGACAATCTTATATACTACATCATTTGAGTAGGACCCTAGAAAAGTCCTATCATCAATACAATAATATCTATTGTGATTATGAATAAACTTTTTCTCTTAGTAGCTTGTCATGTACGAAAATAAAAGATTCTCTATAGTTGCTAGTTGCTACTATATTGATCTCAAATTTCAACAAAGCTGATCCCAAGAAAAAAAAAAGAACACAATCTGTAATTCTCAGTATCTTTTTTTTTTCATTTTTCTATGTAAAAGGGGTGTTCTACATAAGTTGCATCATCATCAATATTAGAAAGAAACCATTAATGACACATGTACTTAGTTTATCTGAGTATTTCTCATTGTATAAACATCGAATGAAAAGTTTCAGTCAAATATACCACAAGTGAAAAATATAGAGTTGAGAATATTCAAAAGACCAACAGTTTCTTATAAAGTTCATATACAATGGAATATTAAGAAAACAAACTGAGAATACAGGCCCTGCTGATGTACATACACATAACTAAAACATAATTCCTAAACGCAAGAAACGAAAAAATGCCAATTTCGAGAAACCTATATTCCTATTTATTCTAACCTTGATTATGCATTACGTAGAAGCGGTTAGGTCGTGGACGGAACTCATGATAGCGCATATATGGAAAGACGAAGATTTAATTTAACCATACTTTTCGTCAAGTAACTTAAACCGTTATATCGAGTTCACCAAAACCAATTTTCCTAGAATTAATCCCGAAATACTCTTCCTCGTGTTACCATACTTGTTTGACGAAGCTAGGATTCTGACACTCTCGTTTTCTAATCGGCGGTGGAAACCCAGCGGAATGATCCAAGGTGCATCACATAGAGCACAAACACTTTGGCTTCTAATTCGAGTTGGCGGCAGAGAGATTGAAGTATTTTCCAAGAGAAGACCTCTTTAAACGGAGGTTAATATTGCAAAGAGACATGGATTTTTGTACATGATGATGATTATGATTGATGAATCTTTAAAGGTAGAATGATAACAAATAAATTTTACGCAGAGAAACTAACATATTTATAGCTTTACATTCGTTCATGTAAGAAAAGAGGGGTATTATGTGAGAGATTGCATGAAGAGTGGAGAGATGCGTTCATTAAAGCTTTAATGACGACCTTTGAGTGTCGTCACCTTTGTGACGGTGCCAACGTTTGTTGTGGGTTTTGATGACGTGTAATGCTTAAGAGAGGAAAATCTGATTTACAACCCAAACACGTAAATACCCAACCAAAGTCTATTATGCTGCAGATTAAATGAAACTCAGAGTTTCATTGGCCTGAACACTTGCCGTGACGACAGCCTCCGACTTTATGACGTGGAATCCTAGGTGGCGCAAGGAGGAGGGAAGAAACCTTCTTTTATATATGTAGATATAGTTTTGACTATGTCTTTTTAATCTTATTTAAATTTTGGTGTCTTAAATTAATTAGTGCTTAACTTTAGCTCAAGGCCAGCCTTGGATTTTGACAATAAGGTTCTGAGACTCATTGCTGAGTAACGTTTTTAGAGTTCATAACAGAGCTTTAATTTCGTAAAGGGGTAGAGAAGACTTTTGTTTTTCTGTATGAGATCCTCATAACGTTACTTTCTTATTCTGCATAATCACGAAACCACCTCCAAAAACAGATAAAATGTTATACTTTAACTTATGTAAATAGAAACCACTTAGAAATGCTACCATTCTTTTATTTGGACTATGTACAATGGTTTCAACACTCATTTCATTATCAACACCTTTCTTTTCTCTTTTTAACATTCAACATCATCTTTTCATTTTCCTACCTCATTTATTCAACATCCATTTCATCTTAAACTTCTATAATAGTTTGTTTTAAAAATTTCAACATTCTACCCCATTATTTTTAATTATATATATAATTATATATATCTTTTACAATATAATAATTACAGACTAATAATTTGATTATAATTAACTTGAAAACTAAAATAACATATACGGATTATTATTGGAATTCTTTAACAAAAAAGGTTTAAAACACCAAAATAGTTGATTATAATGAAAATGACGTTTTTCTAGTATCCAAATGAAATGAGAGTAGTCTCTATTTATAGATTAAAAAATATTGAATTTTGATATTATTTTTATATTTCGTAAAAAATTTTATTATATAATAAATACTTTCGAATTATTGGGTAAGAATAAAAATCAAAAGAAATCTGCACAGCCAATAAGATTTTTTTTTTTGCCCAATCATGAAGCGACATGTGGTAATACTAGGCCACAAATTGTTTTTTCAACAGTTGAAACTTTACAACGGTTGTTGAATCTACGTAGATAGACACAATATTTCAACACTTTTATTGGAAGGTTTTCAACCGTTGAAACACACTTTCAACACCCCATTGTAAATGGTCTTATAGTATTTCCAAAAAAAATTATAGGTTTGTTCACCTAGCTAGAGTAATTGGGGTAAACAAAAAGAAAAAGGTTCCTCAAAAAGAAAAAGGGTACGTGTAAGACCCCGACCCGTCCTGTCAGGCCGCGGTCGATGCCTCACGTCGCTCCGTCCATACCCTGACCAAACCTCTAAAAACTTCGCCCTTTATTTAAAACATCGCCCATAGGCGAGGGCTAACTCAGATCCTAGCTCAAGACTACCTTAGTCATTCCCTAGCTTAGATCATTTCAACTTATGCACAGCGGAATAATATATACTTAACCATTAGTCTAAAACCAATCTAACACTTGTCTGGTCACATCACCTCAGCTAATGGTTAGTATACTCAACTACCAGCTAGCTCCAAGGTCGATGCTGAACCCAAACCAAGTCATACAAAATCCGAGGTTACATTCACCTAACCATTCTATCTAGTTTTATGCAACATTGTTGCTAGATCATACCTTTGCCACATCCACGGAGCTTGATAGCTCATTGTCTCAGCTGACTTAGCTGCTTAGCTATCTTATCCAGCTAGCTGAGCTGACCCACTTCTCTTGAGGTTCCCCACTCTCTTCCAGCTGATCGAGCTGTGAGGTAGCTTTGCCCAGCTCCCCATCCACTCGCAACTCTTCATATACCTGTATAAACCCTCCCCCTTGGTACTTAGTCATTCAGCCAACCATCCCCACAGACTAAGTACCTTCGGGAAGTCTTCAGCTGCAGAAACGACCTCAAGCAAACATGCTCCAAAAATTAATTAAAATTCATGACAATTCATGATAAATCTCGACTAAGAAGAATCCATACTCAGAATCTACAGAACCGGCCTTGATCCTATAGATCTCGGCCAAATTCAATCAAACCGGCCATAACTGACCACCTTCAAATCAATTAGGGAAAACCCAATAAAATTCATGATAAATCACCACTAAGAATAATCCATGTTCAGATCTCAATGAATCCCTCTGGATCATATAGATCTCGACCATGACCAGTCCGGCCGATGGCCAAGGACTTCATACCTGAACCGGCCAAGGCCTGGTTTAGTACCACCATGTCTCAGGTGTGTGCTCCCCTGGAGCCAAGTATTTTCATGGACTAACAAGGCCCATCAGATCCTAAGTCAATCAACCAACCACCCCACATGACTCAAAACTGACGAGACTTCACCCTTCCTAACCGGCCATGGAACCTTGTCCCAATGAACCCGATCAGTCTTGCTCATACAACCGGTGCATCCTTTGATCACTTAGCTCAGACACCTTGATCCATCAACCAAGGATCAGGTCGTCCTTACTAACCAATGATCCGATCACACACGGCCTTCCTTGCATAATCACACTCAGGCTCCATACTTGTGGTGCACACCACATAGTACTAATCTTACTCTTCTTCATGGCTCTCAGCCAATTCTTTACACATAGCTTACCAACACCAAGGTTGATACCTAGCATTCCATATGATCCCATTACCTCATTGCCACGGCCTGAAGCCATTGGTAATGCAAAACCATATATCCGGTTTACTCATGAACCACCATGAGTCACCAACCGATGCATAGCCTCTAATTACCATCCCACATGGATGAATTAGATCCACTATGATCCGCCCCTTTCCTGAAGGTCATGTATCCCTACAATACATCGCAATATATTATCTCCAAGGGCGTGCCATACTTGGCCTCATTCGCACCTCAAGAAACATAAACATAAATCGGAAAGTAAACATAAATCTGTTACCTTATACTTGATCTTATTAGATCTTGTGCTTCCCATATCAGGTTCGGCCAAGCCCCACCAAGGCATGTCTCTATAAAGACTTATCATATACTCACATTATTTGATAAGATCTCTCCATGGGTCGCACCAATACCTCTTCCCTTGAACTTCCATGAAACCACTTCTACACTGCATCCACCTTCAAGGCTGTTCATGCCTTTGAGAGTGGAGTCCGGCCTTCTCCATTCTCTTATGACCATTTGCGTGTGTCCCCAATACACACAGGAAGCCTAGGGTGTGTTCATCCAGGATCAAACACCACCCAAGGGTCGTGCATCACTTCCCCCTTCAGTGCCCATGAAACTGTCTTTCTATACACATCTGCCTTCAAGGCTATCTTGGCCATAGAAAGTGGAATCCGACCATTCCTCTTCTTCTCTGACTATTTGCGGATCAAAAGCCATCAGGAAGTCGTTCATAACTTCCCCCTTGATCTCTCCCACAATTGCCTCTTTGTGGCCTTCCCACCACTCTTGCTCTTGGATGTTGAATTTGACCAACTATCTGCTTTCTTTCTGTTTTTCTTTGTGTTTCAGGTTGTAGGAGGAAGCCCTGGCGTGCCTGCAAAGGCACGGCCTTGCCTTCATTATAAAGAAGAAGGAATGGTTACTTCTAACCATTGCATCCCTTCGGTTTCATTTCTGGCCATTGATTTAATCAATGGTCCAGATCACACCCATTTGTGGGAACCGAAATTCACACGTCAATTTTAATGAATAAGATTGCGGAGGAAAGCCAAGTTAACCCGACTTTCCTTGAAGGTCCAGATTCTCTGCGACAGCCAACGACAAGTGACCGAATAAATGCGGAAAAGATTTGTTAAGATTTGAGACTGGACCTTAAGAAAGGCTGCCTACATACCCCTTTCGAGGATCAAGTCGGATGTAGTTCAGTTTAGAAAGAATTGAACAAGAGATCGAACCGTCTGGGCGGGTTCGATCTAGTACGAGCGTTTGTCATAGAAACAGGCATGTCGAAGATAATGCCTAGGGTTTCTATGTGCGGAGCTTTGAAGTAAAAGAATTGTCCGATCCTTCCGAGAGGAGCGGAGATTTGCGAGCAGGAGGCGGCCAGACGTTCTAGGGCCTGGTTCGTCTAGTACGAGCGTTAGTCATAGAAACGGGCATGTCGAAGATCATGCCTAGGGTTTCTATGTGCGGAGCTCTAAGTAAAAGTATAGTTAGATCCTTCCGAGAGGAACATGGGTCTGCGGAGAAGATAAAACTAGAACAAGAGGCGGGACGCTCGAGTCCTGCCTCGCTGGCCTAACCGCCTAAGTTCTAAGTTCTCTAAGCTAGCAGGATGCTCTAAGTCTCCAATCTAGGATTTTGGATTCTTCTCTTCTGCCCTTGCTCTCCGTATATATCCACTCCAAGGTCGGTTTGCCTTAGGATGATGGACCTCGCCTTTGGGCCCAAGCTTATCTCTTCGGAAGTATTCCATTTTCGCCGATCTTTGTAATTATCCTCGAAGTTTTGGTGACTTGATGTTTATCCGATGTTCGATATCGGACAAACCGTCATAGCCTGATTGGGCCTGAATTCCTAAATTCGTAAGTTAGTCCGTGGACTTGTCTTAAGTCGTTAAACGCTTTTTACGATTTCGGAAGACTATCTTTCTCGTAAAATAAACCAGATAACCTAAAGGATCGATGTTCAAGTTAATCGACCTTGTTTTATACGATATCTTCTACGAAATCCAATCCTTCTAGTTTTTGTCGTAAAACATCGAGGACGATTCCAATCGAAGTCGTAGGATGTTTATTCCGTAGCGGATCGCCCCAAACTCATGATGATTGATCCAAACAAGCCAAGATGGGATCAGACCGAACACGATGGGACTGAGACCAGGACGAGGGCCGCCGACCGGCGCCAGGCCGGGTGCCGCCAGGCAAGCCCGCGACGGTGCCGCCGGGCGCCAGTCCAGCCGGAGCTGCCGGCGCCCGCGGGCGCGGAGCCAGTCCAGCCCGTGCGGACGGTGCCGGCGCCAGGCGGCCAGCGCCACGGTGCCGCCGGCCAGGCGGTGCCGCCGCGCCTGCCGCGTCACGGGTGCCGGCGCCAGGCGGTGCCGCCAGGCCGGGCGTCCGGGTGCCGCCGGCGCCAGTCCAGCCCGCGTGACGGGTGCCGCCGGCGCCAGGCTGGGGTGACGCCGGCGCCAGGCTGAAGATCTCGGCGAGGGCTTCGATTTGATATCTTGATCGTTTTCTGGTTCCTCACGGTTTGAGAGAACGACCTCTTCGAAGTTTCGAGGCAGATTCTTTTGTGTTTAGGGTTTTTGTGGTGATCGAATTTTGATGTCCTTGGACGAGCAGACCGATCTTTCCGGGGACTCTCGTCCGCGCACGCCCATAGTCTTCCGATCTCACAGAGAGTGGATATTCTAATTTGAGAAAATCTCGTATAACTTCTTTTCAAATTATCCGAGACTTTTTGTTTCAAGAAATACTTTCTAGAGACTTTCAGTCATTGATTCCGTCGTGACCGATTTTGACACCAACACCATTCGCCTATGGAAATTACCTGGACGTCATGGGCTTGTCAAACCACTCCTGGACATGTCCAATACAAGTCCAAACCGAATACCAAGCCACTGGCCCAACCCCAAGAGCCCCACCGGTCCATCGCCACATATGGGTTGCCCACATGGCCCAGCCACTGTCCGGACCCGGCCCAACTCCCCGAGACCCGAACACTCAGTCAAGCTGAGTTGAGCTGATCCCCAGCTGACCCAGCTGAGTGAGCTAGTCCATCCAGCTCAGGGAGCTGACACACTCTACTTGAGCTCCAAGTGAGCTCCGTCCAGCTGGTCGAGCTTCTTGCTCGCATCACCCAGCTGTGATACACTTCGTACCGCTTGATATCTTTATCTTATTCAATCCTTTTAAGTCCCTTGGTCTATTTCCAGACCTATACTTAGTTCTCCCATGATCCATTCTGATCATGCACCACATCACAGCTTCACCTAGCTGATCGAGTTTCACCCAGACCTCGTCCAGCTACCGAAACACTCGACCAACTCCTTCAAGCTTGTCTCCATCCTATTTTGGTTAAGTCTCAGCTGTCTGGTTCCCTTAACCACGTTTTTGGATCATGACACACTTGTCTTTAGGTCATATGACCTGTCTGGTGCGTCTCCACTCACAATGGTTCATCCGGACGATCCTACCCAGGATCGGGGATGCTACAGTACGAACGCTCTCTATTATTTTGAGACGCTTACATTAAAATACATAATTCATCTTTTGTTTGCGTTAGAAGACACTTTGTATGGGAGATGCATTTTGTCTTGACAGTTGTAATATTGTGGACGTAAATAGCCTACCACTTGTGTAATAGAAGAATGTTTCTTTTAAAGATGCAACCATAAAGCAACTAGATTTGTTACTGGTTGCAATTAAAATAACTATTTTTAATAAATTAAACGGTGCATTTCGGGATAAACCAAATCGAAGAGGATGTGGTGGTCACAAATCCGTGGATAAGAAATAAGAAAGGATGGTTAGGTATGTATGTTAGGAACACATTGTTATTTTTGTGGATGTGATTGTTGTGGATGTGATTGTTGTGGTTGGGGTATCAAAAGTAAAAAGTTTCTAACATATATAGTGTTGATGCGATACAGTGAGTAGGTAAAATAATAAATAATTTAACTTGATAAACATACATAATGTTCCATAATGTGAAAGATCTAGAAACCACAGATGTTAGAATAGCATATATAATGGCTGAGAAAGGGATGTATGGACATGCATGATGTGGATGAGTGATTTGTGGACGAATGAGTTATGGGAAGGAGTAGTGTGGACATAATTTCTGTGATCTGGTGCTTTGTGGATGATGGAGTCCTGAAATTTGTGGTTGTGGTCAGTGGAAATGTGGACGAATGAGTAGTTTGTGGTTGTGGTCATTGGAAGCGTGGATGGGTAAAATGGGGGCAAGAAATTTTTAGAATGGATTTCTACGTTGGACAAAGGGGTCTGTGGATCCGCAAACTGGTTGTGATCACTGCTCAAAAATGTGTAATGAAAATTTCAGTAGAAGGAATCGGAGGTTGAGATGTATACAAACAAGACTCAAGTAGTTGCTTTTGGAATTGGAAACTAATCTTCCATGAAGAAGAACAGTGGCAGTTGTCTGGGAAATTAACGACGGCTAGAAAGAACAGTTGGCGGTAGAGAGAAATGGAGTTTGAGAAATAGAGAACAGTCGGATCTAGAAGATTAGGATTAAGTTTTTTACTTTGTGAAGGTGTTGATTGATTTATAGATCGAGAGAACGACGAAGGAGAAAAGGGCTAAGGGTTTATTTTCTGAGACTTTTGTCGATTTAGGGATGTGAGGAGATAAGATAATGAGATATTTGGTAAAAAATGAAGAGAATAATAGTTTATTAGTTTTCTAAAAAGGCAAAAAGTAGATTGATTGTCTCTAGTTAGAAAGGCAAACGAAAGAGACCAACCGAGTAGTTAGAGGATATCTGGATAAATTTGCTTGGATAAAGTGTGTCATCTAGAGATATGTCCTTTAGTGTAATTGATAACTCAAATTGTGTCTACTAGAGTAAAATTTTCTTATTTGTTGGGCCGGTCAGAATAAGCTTGAACCCGGTCTTGAAATAAACAATTGGTTAATTGCATAACCGAGAAAACTAAACAAGTCAGCCAGAGTCAGTTTCCGTTTTGGTCTCCTCAGAAGTCAGAACCAAAACCTTTCTCCTCCGTCTTTCTTAAACCTCAAAAACCTTCTTTTTTTTTGCGGAGCCAAATAATGGCCATAGGGCGTCTTCTTACGCCCAAATTGAATCCCCATTTCAGCATCAGAGGTGACAACAGAGAAACCCTTCTGATTTTTCTCATATTCGCACATGGTTTTAATCGATTATTGATGGTTCTGGAAATTGAAATCTTGTTATATAGGTTCCGTACCTTTGACCAGGAGGTGGTCTTCTTCCTCTTCTTCCCTGGAGGATGGCTGGAATCTCGAGAGGTTGCCGGATTCTAAGGCTTCCGCTAACAAGTGAGTACTCTTCTCTTCTCTTCTGTTTCTCCTTTCAAGAACATAAAAGTAGCAAAAGTTGAAACCTTTTTTTCATCAGATGAAAGTGAATTACTAGTTTTAGATTAATGTGAAGAATACTTTTAGATACCAAAAACTATTTGGAACTACCAAGCTTCTTATTAAATCCATTCTCATGTTAATATGGGTGGATGCATTGCTCTTTCAACTAGTACTTTTTTTATCTTGGATATGTAGAGATATTGGCCAAAAGGGAGTGCATTGGTATTCTTTAGGTGGCTTACTCACTAATCTAAAGCAAAAGATTATGGGAAACATGCCCTTGCTCAACAAACCTCCATGTGAAGAAGGCTCGGTTCTGTCACAATCACCCATGCTTTCTTCAGGAGATGTGTCTTGTTAAAAAGGCAATCAGCTTGCAGAATGTTGCAGAGGACAGAAACTGTATCGGTCCGAGTGCAAAGGAAGAGTCTTCAGTCTCTGAAGATGCATCTCAAAGTGTTGCTGCAGTTGAGATTTCTGGGAAGAGAGAAACCACGTCTGTAGAGAAAGTGATGTTAGATAGTAATAGCTTCGAGTTTGCACAGGAGAAGGTGTTGGGTTTGTTACAAGCTGAAAGAGTGGAACTAAGTTCTAAAGATGTCCTTCTAGGTTTGCTGACTGAAGAAAATCAAGGGAAGTTGCAATCCGATAAAAAGGTAGCACTCTCCAACATGTTCATAAACCTGCATCCAGATAAGGAGGTTAAGCCTCGTCTCAGATCTGAGGCAATGAGTGACAGTAGTTCTAGAATGTCTACAAGAGAATCCTCTCGTGATGAGGGTGGTCCGCACGTTAATGTCCAGAAAACGAAGAATTGCAACAAGGAAAATGATCAAAAGGGCGGAGAACTAGTTGCTATTAAAGAAAGGAAGACTACATATCCTTTTGGAATTTCTAGAGGAACCGTTGTACCTGTTGCAGTGAGTAAAGACTCGAGAATCAGGAACTTGATAAAGTCCCTACAAAAGAGTGATCTTTTTTGTGCGACGGAGGAAAAAGAATCCAAAGGACTGTGCAACCAGGCCACCTTGGCTGCTGCTACCAGTGTGAATCAAGAGTCAACCGAAAAGAGTTTGGACGCGTTATCTATCAGAGAGCACTCTCCTAACAAAGTAGTGGTAAGGTTTTTGCACGAAGGGTTTCAGAAGAGTAACATCGTTGAATCGTTTTCTGAGTTTGGAGCCGTTTTAGATGTACATGAAGTTCCATCTTTCGAATGGGGAATTTACAAAGACGCTCTCGTGACTTTCGAGGTTAGTTTCATCCTTAGTCTTCCTGTTTAAACGGTCTACTTAAAAGAGTGTGTGTTCTTTGCTTCCATATTTGTAGACTAAGTCAGCAGTTAAGAAGGCCCTCAAGAAAGGTGCTGTGATGGTGAAGCATTGCAGTGCAATTGTTGAGGCAATTTCTCAGAAAGACATGGTAGAAAAGATAAGCATTCCTGATCTCATTGGCGATCCAGATGTGCCTACTTCATTGGTGAAGGAACCAACCAGAACAGTTAAAATTCATCCACTGGATCACAACATAGGTTCGAATCAGATCAGAGAAGCTCTAAGGTTCTGTAAGAGCGACATATCTAAGATCATCTTTGGTTCATCGACAATAGCTGCTTTCATTGAGTTTGAGGTGCGGTTTTATTGTTAGCTAACGTGGTTGTAATACTCAAATCCAAATGGCAGAGAGTGATAAATCATCTACTTTGTGGTTTGCAGACGGAAGATGGAAAAGAGAGAGCACTTGCAGCGCATTCAGTTGACGTAGAGAACAAGCAATTGTTTATCTCAAGGATTGATATACCGAGGACAACCGTTGCAAGAATCTCAAACTTGTCTGGATCAAAGACTGGTGACTTACGGAAACTGTGTGTGCCTTATGGCCAGATCAAACAGATGTTTCACAAAGGAAAGGATGTTTCAGATGTTCATTTCGATGTCTCTGAGTGGCCAAACATGCTCACTATTCTCAACAGGTAATACCCCAAAGAACCTGCATATTGTTTGTTGTTTTGAAATAAGGAGTGAAAGTCTTTGACCTTTTTTGTTTTGTGTGTTGTTTATAATAGCATGAATGGTAAAGAGAGAAATGGTAAGAAGTGGGTGGTTCGACCAGCGACAACAGTCATACCTCCTGAGATTCTGAAAGTTTTGTGGGAAGACCCTCAAGGAAAGAGGTATGTGAAAGACTTGATTAAGAACATGGTGAGAGAGATTGAACAGCCTTTAGATGCAGCTGCTCTATCTTCATTGTGCTCAGCTCTTGAAGATTAGAGGATAGAGCCATTGTTTTGGTAGAACATCTATCAAAAGGAAAAGCTAACCACGTTGGAACTAGTTTTGGTTAAGAAACACGTAAAGAAAATTTATAATTAATAGAATTAATTTAAGAAGCTCTACTCAAATCATTTAATATCAGCAAAAGGATTCTCTTGTGCTTCCAATATAGCTAGATTTTTAATTAATATAATAATAATAAATATTTAGAAGTGAGTTTTTGGAAAATTATAAAAAATATTTTGATAATTGTTGTCTCCTACCTTATATTTATAGTATTATCTTAAAAAAACAAGTCATAGTATTACTATTGCCTATTGGTTATGTCTTTTTGTATTATGTTGCATATTAATACTGCTTTTAAGATTGTTAATATAGACGATATAAATAAATATAATCAATTAATAGAACTAAATATATGTTTGTTGTTATTTGATATGTTTTTAAAATATTTGGTTTCTCATAAATGAATAACCTTTTAAAAGAAAAGTTTCTCAAATAAACAATATTAATAATGTTTAGATTATATTAGTGAAAAGCTAATGGGTCCATTATCAGTAAGTTCTCTTGTATATATAAATAATACTAGCCAAAATCAGGGGCGGATCCAGAAATCTAAATAGACTGTCGCATATAATTTTTTATTATAATACATAAAACATATTTGTCAAATGTGCGACATATATGTTTTATTTTTATTAATATCATGAGGGTAAATCTTCCAAATTGGATCTTGAAACTAAAGGCAAATCCTTGTTGATTTTTGATGTTGAAGCTGGATCCTTCACATTAGTTTTTGATGCCGATAACAAAGAATTCGAAGTCAAATTCTCCGAATTAGTATTCGACTTCGATACACATTGTTTTTTTAAATATCTCTCCATAGTACCTAGTAAAAAACATATTAGTATTGAAAACGATAATACATGGCACAAAAAAATTAAAAGTCAAATAAATATATAACAAATCGTTACAGATGGTATATATACTTACTTTGAAGAGATACCAAAAAAGGTTCTTATAGTCGATAGTAGTTAAGTCAAAAAAGAGATGAGCACGTAAGTTTTGTTATATGTGAAAAGAAGTAAAAAAAATTCTGCAGATTTTCTCTAAAGAAAGATTGAACAGGTGACTAGGGTTTAAAATATTTGGGCTGATAAATTTTTTGGATTAGATCTGATTAATTTATTTTATTTAAAGTGGGCTTTGGTTGTTTGATATTATTATTTATTGGGCTGAAAAAATTTATCTTATTTGAATTGGGTTAATAAAGTTATTTTAGTTTTTGTTAGGTGGGGCACGTTATCTTTTCTTGGTGTAAACTACAGATATATATATTTTTTTGGGTCGACGATCTATTTCCCCATGAGAACTATCATATAGCATCAGATCTCCACCGAACTATGACCTCGTGTCAAATCTCTTTGATTTGAAAGTTATAAAACTATTTCTCCACGAATTAACAATTTCGAATTTATTTATCCTCGAACCGATAGTTCGAAACATAATTACCCATAGACCATGGTTTTAGTTGGTTTGTTATTAACCAAATATTTTTAAATCAGTTAAACCAAACCAAAATTCATATTTCATAAAAAAACAATTTTTAATAAAAATCTAGTTTAAATAGAAAGTAAAAATTATTTTTGCCAGAATTCAACACCCTCACACATTGTTCTTAGAATCAGTCAATCATCTACACAAATCAATGATACATTATCAATTCGATTCGTTAGCTATTTCTCTGAGAATCAGATACATTATTAAATCAACACAAATCAATGAGATCCTGATATTTGTTAAGAAAAAAGCATAAGCCTTAGCAATGAATAATACGTAAGTTTGTTCTTCTTTGCTGAGTTTCTTTCACCGTTGATTTATCTTCATTTCAATTTGCTTTCTCCTCCGACGTCCTAATCTGTTGCAGCCACAGCTAGCTCTTACTTCCATCTTCCTTTTCCCTCAAATTTCCGATGGCATCTCTGACCACCACAACAATCCAATGCCTAGTTCCAGAATCAACCAATCAACACCGCTCTTACCCAATCAAATCCAAAATCAAATCCAACGAGAATCAATTTTTTTATCAAAAGTATATTTTTTCTATGAAATTTCAACGAGAAAAATGAACAATAATATTTAATATCTTTTTGATAAAAAATGAATTTTAACTTTGGGTTCACCGGTATAAAACTATTTGGTTGATAATAAACAAACTAAACCCATAGTCTATGGGTAATTAAGTTTCGAACTATCGGTTCGAGCAGAAATAAATTCAAAAATGTTAGTTCGTGGAAAAATAAGTTTATAACTTTCAAACCAGAGAGATTTGACACGAGGTCATAGTTTGGTGGAGATGCTATATGATAGTTCTCATGGGAAATAGATCGTCGACCTATTTTTTAATTACTAAAGAGAAAAAAAAACAGCATGGGCCAAGTGCCACACCCATTATAGTGGTGGGTCCGCCCTGGCCAAAATATATATATATATATATATATATATATACATCAACTTCAACTCCATTTTTAAACACTCATATTATATAACATGGCAGTATTATCGATATGCGTGTTAATCACTGGTATTGTAGTCTGCGTCATAGTGATCGTGTATGCTTTCCTTAAAATGATCGGCTTTAAGTTTTCCTTGAAAAATGATAACAACGACGACAAATTCGATGCAATGCGTGAACGACATGGGCAAAACAATCTTCTATCAGCAAATTTTATCGTTCCTTTTCTATAATCTTTATTTTCGTGAAATTTATGGTTATAGTTGTTATTTATAATTCTCAGTTAAGGAGATGAAATTGGTTGGAGGTTGTTAACAATGATAAAATTCTATAATTAATTATCTATAACCCAAATATGACTATTTACGGATCAACTGATGTAGTAACCTTTGGTTAAGAGCTTAGGAATAAAGACAAAGTCATACTATCCAAGTCACATAATTAACTCGGAAGATGACCGTAAAGTATACGTGGTTAAAACGTTAATACTGCAAATCTTATATAATAAAGTTTACAGGTAAAAAAAAAAAGTTTACAGGTATTGTACCATGCTAGTGTAGATGCCCTTGGTGTTTTTAATTTGTTTCATAGTAATATCTCAAACAATTTAAGTATTTGGGTGGAAGTTCCGATCAACTTCCTAAATCTCATTAAGCTTTTCCTAGAAACCAACGCATCTCTCGCGTTTGCCAGTAAAAACGACCGTAAGGTGACTCGGAGTAACCTTAATATAGGAACGAAGACATCCACCAAAATAAGGGTAAATCTTCTGGTTATCCGTTGACTTTCAACTTCTACATCCAATAATCATCCGCCATGTGTCTATTAGCATGTGTAGAAAATAAGAAATAGACAAGAAAGAGAGAAAGAGTCTTTGGACACATTTTGAGATTTCTTCTTTTTTTTCCCTGGCGTTACCTTCCTCTTCAGCTAGCGACGTAACAAAACACGAAACAAGAAAATAACAAAAGAAGTAGAGAAAAGCCTTTTGATTTTTTTTTTCCTTGAAACAATTTGGAAACGTACATATCATTTTAGAGTTTGTAATCCAGGTATTTTATTTTCTTTTAACTTATCTTGTCCTTTGTTTTCTTAATGCAAAGAATATGTTCTTAGATGTTTATATATCCCTCTTATATTTGCAGAAATTCATAGTTCTTGGAATCTTTCTGATTCAATTTCTTTATTAATAACGTTTTATCTCCTCCCATAACATGTAAGTTCATTTTATCGATTTCTTATGCTTTTTATTTCATAGTAGGATTTACCCGGAAAAAATCATGCACCGATCTCTGCACTATCCAAACTGATGTGTAACATCATGTTATTAACATGACTAGAGAATTGTAAGCAAAAAGAAGCACTATAAAAACGATTTATGAAGAAGTTTTTGTTTGCTTGATGTGCAAGTTAGGTATACATCTGCAAGTTGAAGAGTAGTACCTCACGAATGAAGGGTTTCCTAAAAGGGTTGAGGTACATTGCTCGTATCTTCGGTGAGTTTCGTTTATTAATTTATCAATATATGTGTATGGTTACCAATAAATCAGATTCTAAAATGTTATAAGAAACGGTTGCATGCAGAGGATGAGAAGGAACCAGAGATACAGATTGGAGAACCGACCGATGTCAAACATGTTGCTCATATAGGATGGGAAGGGCCCTCTGCTACGACCCCAAGCTGGGTACATACTACCACTTACACTATATACATATAGATATATTGGTTGCAGATGAGCTCATATCTTTGATGGGATTATGCAGATGCATGAGTATAAGTCTCCAGAGTCAAAAGGAAGTTCCAATAAGAAAGAGAAGCAAAGGAACAAGGGGAGGCGTAAATCATCTACAAACACAAACAACTCACCTGCAGAGTCTCCATCAAGAGTAGGAGGATCAACAAGGCCATCAAAACGCAGCACGGGTAAGCAGAGAGAGCAGGACACAGGTGAAGGGTCAGAGTCAGGTTCAGGGATAGACTTACCTCAAGAAAATGATCAGTCCTTGGGACAGAAAAAATCGAGGCAGAAACGGTCAAAAGGTGGAGGAGGACGAGGCGGCGAACCTTCTCAGTCTGTTGGATCTGCAAAGTCAAAAGAAACAGATATATCCGTGCGGGGTGTTTTACCTTGTGTGGGTCTTGGAAGTTCTACAGGAAGATGAGAGGGGAGAAAAGGAGAGTTTTTCTTGTTGAAGTTTAGACTAGAGTGGTGGTTTTCTTTTTCTTTTTATCATCTACATACCTTTTTCTTTTCTGATCTCCCTTTTGTTGGTGATGCATTTGTATTACAAGACCAATATTGTTTTTATCAAGTTATTTACGAGAAAAGAGAGCCCTATGACTATGAGGATAACGAATCAGGATGTGTTACATATGCTTTTGCTTAATGATGTTTGGTTACTCAAAGAATATTCCATCACTCTTTCTTTTGTGTTCTTATGGGTTGTTGATTCTTGAAATGATTTAAATATTGCTATACTGGTAAAATATCATACTCGTTTTACTGAATGTAGTCGGTTTTTGACATGAGGCTTTGAACCCTCGTTTACGGGGTGTCATAGGGTTCAGAGGAACCATTTCTGCTACATATTCTTTAACAAATCTTATACAGTTTTATTTATTTGACCATATTTGAGTGTCAGGTGATCCCACTTGCCCCTTACGAGGTCCGTCCCTGGTTTTTGAGTATAAAAACATATCACCCTGTTCTTTTCTCTGACGCTGCAATCAACAGCAGCGTAAAAAAATACACTATGTTTAGTGCTTTCGACACTATGGCTGCAGATGTAAGATGCAGCGGTGACATTTTTGCCCATAATCTCAATCATGTAAGATGCAGCGGTGACTTTTTGTCCCGTCAGCCATGAATTTGTGATGGAATAGATGCGGTTTCCAGTCGCTAATCGCAGCGTCAGATAAGAACATGGGCAAACTAGAAAGCAAATACTTGTTTTAAAAATTTGTTAAAAAATTTTCACAATCAATAAACAATTTTTTAGAACTAGTATTTGCTTTCTAGTTTTCTTGTTTTTTTGTGAGGTTAGTTTGCAGATTTACCCAACAAAGGTTGTTATTCTATTAGTATAGACTTGAGTCTGACATCTATTATACTTAGATTGTTTGTTGTGTTTACAATTATGATAGTTTTCTTTTTGAATATCAAGTAAGACTTTTTTGCTAAGTTTTTAACAGAAGCAAAAAACTGTTTAGATACCAAAACTTAAATTTGTTTAAAATAATTATTAGCACACAGAAAAGACATCATTAAATGATCACATATCTGAACAAGCAATAATCGACTAGGTAGATGCCGGTGAATTCATGGATATAAATATATTTTATAAAATTTAAATATAGTGTTATATTTTTTTGTATCTAAATTTATAAGATTAAATTTATTTTCAACATAGCAAAATTTCTTTAAAAATTAAATTTAATATTGTTTTACTTTTTATGGTGGTAGATATTTGTAAATGAAGGATGAATAAATATTTTTTTATTAGTTTGGTAGTTTTTAAACTTATATTATTTTTGAGTTTGTTTTGAAACAAATACATATCAATTTCAGATTATATATTACATTAAACATTGTTTGGGCTGTATGGACATTGATGTAAACTATTTCTTATAGTACTTTATATCGCCGTCTGGCGATTGATGTAAGCTATTTCTTAATTACTTTATATTTTTATCTGAATTAAATAAACTGAAAACAAAAACATCAAAAAATTAAATTATAATTTTGAGAGATGAATGACATGTCAATAAAAAATCATTAAATTGAATTTTATGTTAATATACAGTCTAATTTATAAAACTTACTTGGAGGATATAACTACTCAGTTAAATATTAGTACAATAAATATATTTGAGTTCAACATAACTTAGAAACCTTTTAAAATTGAGATCCAGTCATTATATAAAGTTTACCTACAAAACAAATTATCTATATTATTAAAGCAGAAGTACATTTCAGTTTTGTTTGGAAACATGAATTGCAGTTTTAAAAGGAGGTTTGTTTGGAAACATGGATAACATTTTTAAAGAATAAGTTTGTTTGGAAACTTAGATTGCAGTATATTAATAAAAAAATCAATGGACTTATGATTAAGAAAAATTAGAAGTCCATTATATGATGAGCTATTTATATGGGCTATCGTTAAAATTAATGAAAACATGTCAATCTAATTACCCAAAAATATATTTTGTCTAAAATAATCACAAAACAAAATTTAAACTTTATATACATATATCAAATCAAAATAATAATTTAAAGTTGAATTATATAAAAAATGATTAACAAAATATATATATATAGATATTCAAAAATTGATTTTTACTAAAATATTTTCCAATAACCATGATTTAATAATATAGATTGTTACAATTTACAAAATATTATCATTTTGAAGATGTGTTGAGCATAAAAAATTATGAATTTAAAGTTTCATGTTAATTTGTAATTTACTTGGTCATAGATAATTTTTTTTCCTACGTTTTCGGCCATAAAATTTAGATATTATATTCCTACGATTTCGGCCAACCAGATTCTTAAACCATCTCTTCAAGTAATGGATTAAATATAATTTAAATAGTGATATAAATTTTGGAAAATATTAATGATCTGTTTAAAGCACTTAATGTTCGGAACTTCCTAATATATATGAGTATATTCCTAACGATATATTCCTTACCATATATTGTTTATTTTTTAAAAGATTTACCAAACTACTCTTTAAATGCAAAAATCGGATATATAAATATCTAACAATATATTCATAACAATAGATTCAGTCATTTTAATAAGATTTTGTCACACAAATAATCTTAAAATTTCCAAAACAATCGGGCATATTCCAAAGAATATATATTTTTGTTTAAAATTTTTGAAATCGACTAACCTAATGCTATTCTTATAAATTGGAGCATCCATCTTCTGTTTTTTCTATTATATCAGAAAATATGTCTTTTAGAAGCGCAACTAAATCGTTTTTATTTTGCTATTATAGAGGATGAAGCAAGCATACTAACCGGTCGAAAGCTGCCGATCTTGATAGCTTTCCACCACTAAATCTATGATACTGACCGGCACTATTCATGTAAATCCGACGTGTCTTTCAATGTTGACCTTTCACATGCTTTTGGTATCTGTTTGACTTACATATTTTACTCATTAAAACTTTAGGTGGTACGGTCGACCAATATCTCACCATGTTGATGCATCTTTTTGGTACTCGAAAACGGGTTAGTCCTAACATTTTCTATATGCACTTCCGTTGTGTTTTAGAGTTTTTCTACTCATGTCGTCGTTTCATGTTTATTGGTTGAATAACTGAATTTGTTTAAATTGTATAAATTGCTGACTCACAATACTATAATTGTTATGTTTGACTTATGCCTTTATATGTGAAGGTATCAAGCTACCGAGAAAATTACTAAAAGAATATGTGCAGGAATGGTCAATTTTGTCTGCCAAGAGGTATGTGATACAAACATATTTGTTGCTTTCTGTATCATTTAAAATCATGAAATTATGAAAACTTATTTTTTTACGCTTAAATTATCAAAACTTATAAAGTAGGGTGTTTCGTGAAGAACTGAAATGATTTGTCTACTTATCCAGTTATTCCTGTTAAACACAACTATTTATATAGTTATCAAATTAGGCTTCGAAAAGAAAAAAAATTGTACTTCGAAACCTAAAAGAAATATATTTCAACACAATATATATAAAATGGGTTGAATTATTTTACTAAATGTTATAATTATATTTCAACACAATATATATGAAATGGGGTGAATTATTTTCTTAAATGTTATAATTATGACTTTGTTTATAATATGGGTAGTTAATAACTTAACTTTAAATATTCGTTTTCAGTGGTATTTAGAATTACTTTTCATATCGTAAAAGATAAGAATTCAAAATTAAAGATTTCATATTTTAAAAATTTAAGAGAAAAAATAAAAAAATTTACACATATAATAAAATTAGAAAATAACAAATAATAAATAATTTTTATCAAATTTTAAATATTCAAAATTTAAAATTTCAATAGAACAGTGGCAATAATTATATTAAGTATCTAAAAGCTTAACCATAAGAAAAGAAATTGAATACATAGTATTATACCAAACTGTAAGAAAAAAAATTTATGTAAATTTAAGTTTTACTAAATAAAAATTTATGGATAAATAATAAGCTACTTATATACCATAACTTTTTATTTTAATAATTTCATTAAAAAAGCTGCTAACACTAATACATTATTTTTATATATCTTGCTACCTGTATACTAATTAATGAAAGCAATATTAAAAGAGAAGAACCAAGAAACACGGATCAAATGTTTTAAATCATAACATTTTCGATTGAAAACAGAAATGAGAATATCTCGCAATATCTTCAGTCGCTGCAAATAAATCTTAACCTAGATTTATTTACTCATCTATATATATCGAACACAATTAGAAACTCCTCATCAACCTCTTATGCAATCTATCATTTTGAATTGATAAGTTAATATATTTTATTTTCGTAAATATAAAACATGTATTCTAAAATTATAATATGTTGGTAGAATGGTTTAACATTAATAAACTTTATAATACATGTATAAAATTAATTTATCCTAGAATTTTATATATACAATAATTTGTTATATAAACTGAAAACAAATCAAATTTTCAAAGAAATCTAGCTTTGAATAACGGTCGGTATCATAATAAATTAAATACAAAATAATTCTCAAGTATGTTATTTCATGCATAAAATATTGGTTTAATCATCAAAATCAAATTCAATAGGAAAAATTAAATACATAATAAGACGCAACATATATGTATATATATATGTGATATAGGTAATGATTTAAAATAATTAGTTAATTAACATCATAAAAATAACGGATCAGGATCATAATAAATTAAATACAAAATAATTCTCAAGTATGTTATTTCATGCATAAAATATTGGTTTAATCATCAAAATCAAATTCAATAGAAAAAATTAAATATATAATAAGAAGCAACATATATATGATATAGGTAATGATTTAAAATAATTAGTTAATTAACAGCATAAAAAAAATTATTGTATATGAAATAACGATATAAAATTTTAAATATATGAGTAATCTTAAAATATATACTAATTAAATAAAACAAATATATATACATATATATACATGAAAATAAATACGACAAAAACACTTAAACTGAAATAAGATCAAACAAATGAAAAAGTCAAACCTTTAATTGAATCGTTCGAGTATTTAAAATATTAGGATTATATTTAAATTCACAGAATAATAGTATTTAGAAGAAAAAAATATACTATTTAAACTTCCAGTCTACAAATGTCATTACATAGGCTCAAAATTAAAAATAAAATTCAAACCCGGACGGGACGCACGGGTCAAACTCTAGTTCTCCATTATATTAGTTTCATTTAGATGTAAAATTTCAAAAATATTATCATTACAAATAAATACCTCTCCCATCTTAAAATAACTATTTTAAGGTTGCAATAATTCTTAAATTCTTTTCAGATCTAATAATTAATTGTTACCGTTGTGGTGTATTTTATACATTAATAACAAAAAACTGAAAGCATCCTAAACAAATATCATATATCCTATAAAAATAATACGTTAAAAGTAGACTATCATATAAAAGATGACAAAAAAGATTCAATTGTGTAAATATATTAACATGTAAGATGTTGACTAAATATTTTAATATTAGATTCATTATAAATTAATATATAGTTTAATTCACCATCATAGTGATAATGTACATATTATTTCTATATATCACGTAGGAAGTTGATATGGTGAGAAATCAACTTTTATAAATAGTATAGTATTTGTTTAGCATCTTTGTATCGATTCTTTATTGTTTTTGTATCAATTTTTATAGGAAGTACAATACTAATAGTTGACATGATATTTTGTATGAATTTTAAACCACCAATTTTTTTCTTCCATTAATTGTATACATTAACTCTTACGTATCATTGTTGTAAATAATATTATTATGAAGTTTTGTAGTAATGCTAAATTTTATAAAAATAATTTTGGATTTAAAATTTTATATAATCCAATGATCAAATAATTTTAAAAAACATTTGATTATATATTTATTTTCAAAATCCATAGATTTTAACAAAAAAAACACCTATGTATTTACCACAAAATCTTACTACCTAGTTTTAATATATAGATATATAGTAATATTTACAGTCTAAAATTGTATAAATGATATTGTATCTTTTATATGAATTTTTATAAGTGTAAATTCCTCAAATACATTATTTTTTATATATGTATTATATCAAATTTGTACTTTTTTGAAAATATGATAAGATGATTCTTTTTTTTTTTTAATGTTGAAAGATGTAAAATGTTGAAATAAGATCTTTTAACTTTCTAAATTTAATTTGTTTTTTAAATAAAATTTTTCTAACCAAACATTTATTTATATTATTGGATGAGTTTAATATGAGTTTGTATACGTTGATGACAAAAAGATGAGTTTAATAATAAATTTCAAAATATAAGTATTATTCCTTTTATATATTTAGTTTGATAATCAACAAATCAAATTATATAGAATTTTCTAAGGCATTTAATTGATCATCATGATCTATTATCAACCTTTTAATAAGCAAATATAAATCATTATGTCATTGGGTTATTTGGTAACTAAAATTAATTAGTTTTAGAATTTCCTTTTTGAACATAATTAAAATAAATAAAAATTTAAAGTCATCAACAAATCAAATTATAACATTTTTTCTCAAACTCTATATATGAGTGAAACCTAAATTAAAGTCAATTAAGTGATTTCTCAATTAATATATAGTAGGATTAAAACTAGAAAAACAATATTAGTTTCATGATAATATTCATGAACGAATAAATTTTATGTTGATAACACTATCAACATAAATACATAAGTATGATATCCGTAAAAGTGTGTTAATTTTAAATTTAATACTTTTGGACGATTTTTAACATATTTTCGCATGTCTCATACGATATTGTATTTGAATGCTTAATATGTAATTTTAAATATATGTCTATTAATTTATAACTGATATTTTTATTGTGTAAAATGGTATGTCTTTAAGCTGGGTTGGTGTTTTTTTCACTTTTGTATCGTTTCCAAAAAACAATGCTGCAAAAATAAGGAATACAACTAGATTTTGACTCACGCTTTGAAAGTGTGAGTGTAATTTTTGTTGATTATTTATTAATCCGTCTGTTTGTTCACTAATACATTTAGGTATGGGGATTTGGTTTTTGGTTAAATTCTTGTTTTTTGTTTAGTTTCGACTCAGTTGTGGTTTTCAGTTTTTTTTAGTCCAAAAGATATAGAAATCGTTCGGTTATTTATGAATTTAGATTTGGTTTCCGAATGGCTATTTTAGTTTTTTGGGATTAGTTCAAATAACAATGTTAGGAACCTGGTAAAATTTTGAATTCAATTGGTTTAGGTTCGATTCCCATTTTTCGAATAATTTTGAATAATTTGGATAAAAATCAGATTTTAAAATTTGTTTGATAAAATATCGGATAATTCAAATAAATTTAAAGAAAAACAAATATAGCGATGGAACTATGATTAATAAAGTAATAAGTTTGCACTAACTGGTATTTCAAGTGCATAGTATCATATTATATTAAATAAAAATCAAACATCTTTATATAATAAGGTTGTTTAATGTTATATAAGGATTCATAAAAATATGATATAAATATTTAGGAGATTAAATGCTAAAGTAAGATGAATTAGACTTCTTAAATATTTTATATAAAACCATATCTTATAGGACGGTCCAATGTAAGCACAAATAATGGAGTGTTTTATTTATTTTCAAATAAGGTTGAATAATTAAATTGGTTGGAAGCAATCATTCTTTTATAAATGTTAATTTTTTCTCTTGATGGATCAATAAATTGAAATTTCATCAAAAAAGTTTTTTAAAAATATTATCGTCAAATATTGACTGAAACTTGTAATTAGGGTAAGTAGATACGGAGGTTGTATCAGTGGAATAATTTAAGGGAATAATCGATTGTTTTGTTTAAATAAATTATATTAACATTAAAATTAAAATTAGAGAAATTGGCGCAGATATACTCAGAGTAACATTTAATTAGTGGACTACCCAAGCAATCTGGAAACTACCTGGTGTGACCATTTTACCTTTCAGTGGGCGTGCATCGAAACTGTCGTGTGTCAGTTGCTCTCTCTTACCCGTTGGACCCTTCATGTCATCTTCCTCCATTTTCGATGCTTAGACCGAACAGTCTCAATCCACTCTTCCTCTCTCCTTTCCGAAAAGAAGCACATTAACACACCCTTTCAACTTCATCTCCCTAACCAACAACTCCCTTCTTAAAGCACCGTTTCTCTTCTTCCAAACCCTAATTCTCTAGAGACCTTGCAGATAATTTTATTCATCTGCTCTTTTGATGGATCGAATCGTTCTACCACCGCGGATGTTCGCCGCCAGAGAGGAGCCTATGGGCGAGTGTATCCACTCTTACCACAAAATCAAGACTACTCGGATGATTATCGACGCTCTTGAACCAGATGAGTTAGATTTTCTTCGGAAATCTACTTTCGGGAAGATACTAGCCATTGACGAGAATCCCCCGTTTTCTGGTGCTTTTGGTCAGTGCATTATCGCCAGGCTTCTGAAAGTTAACAAAAAGTATGAGATCTGGATCTTGTTCGCCGGAACTCCTGTTAGGTTGTCTCTCTGGGAGTATGCTATCAATTGTGGTAAGCTCCCAGACCCTGCTAAGAAGAAGAAGAAAAATCCCCTCAACGAGAAACTCTATTGGAACGAGCTTTTTGGTTCTCTGAAGTCTTGTATCGTCGACACCGTCATTGACATGCTGAAGAAAAAGATAGTCAAAGACAAAGACACAAGGATGAAATTCACCTGCCTTGCCATTACGTCTTCGGTCTTGTTCCCCTCTTCTCATTCTCCTCGAATAATCCGGGAGCATGTCGAAATGATAAGAGACCTTGATGAATTTCTTGCATACCCCTGGGGGAGAGCTTCATATCTGACGCACATCACTTCATTTGTATCGAAGGATGAGATAGCTTTATCACAGACGTCTGTAGCCATAAGGGGTTACGTCGACGCTATCCAACTGGTGCTGCTTGCAGCCGTTCCACAGCTGAAGGAAGAAATCACACTTAACGAGCCGGTGGTAATTGCTGATTCCGACAGCAACGGTGAGACGCCAGACGTAGTGGCGGCTCCTATTGAAGGGAATGTCGTGCTGGCTGATAAACCACCGCAGGCTAACAAGTACTGTCTAATTCCGGGGCATGCGAAAATCATTGATACCGATTGCAAGGTTCATTTTTATCATACGTTATACTGTAATTAAGTATGTAGCTGATAACAAGATAGTTAGATGATATCAATAGTTTTATACCAGATTTTGTAAAGAAATCTTGTCTCGTTTTCCATTACAGCCGTCTTTAACACTAATCGTGAATTTCTATCTGTCATCATATATAATTGTATGTTAACACTCTCTTTAACGATTAACCTTTAAAGATACGTCCTACACTCATAGATATCTAATTTGTTAGTCGTTAAGGATTTTGTTACACAAGTCGCTAACCTCATTTGTTTTTACGCAGCTCCCGGTGATGTCCATTATTGAAGACCCTTACGAAGAATGGTCCACGGGTGCTCATTTCGATTTCGATGATGAAACTGATGACTTGACTGTTGATCAGATGGTTGCCTTGACCGAAGAGGGATTTAAGTTCCGTAAGGACATGTTCAAAGGTGGGCTGACCGGTAACGATCTTGCACGGATGAGGGAGGTGAAGAAACCGAAAGAGAAGGAGCCAAAAGACAAGTTGGACAAAGAGACCGCTGTGGAGACGACAGAAGGAGAGACCTCCGACTCACAAGCAACCAGTTCAATCCTTCAGTTGCTCGCATCACAGATTTCTGACAAGTTAAGCTCATCATCCCGCGACATTGGCCATGAGATTAGCTCATTCGAGATTCGCTTAGAGAAGGCTATTGACGCTAAGATGGAAAAAATAGAAAGGAAGCTCGAGTCTGTTCTTATTGAGAACTTGAAGACCATGCAGACCTCAATAATCAAGGCGGTGATTGGCTCTATTGGCAATCCCAATCCCAGCGGTGGCTCTTTTGGGGAGACCATTGGTGTCGATGTAAGGAAAGACCTCCCCCCCCCATTGGAGTAAATAACCAGGTTGAACCCAACAAAGACAACAACACTCCTTCAGAACTTGCCGATTATCGTATCAACGAAGTGCTGGGGGACCTGAATGGGTTGTCTGATGCTAACCAAGCTCCGATGCTGCAGAAAGAAACGCTTGTACCCGTTAACCCAAGCGCTGATCAGGTAAGCAAATATGTATCAGCTACTATTTTTTTATTCGTACAAATTATCTCCTAGGTGATTAAGAATGGTAACTCCATTACTATTCTAATATTTTTCCAGGACGCATACAAATCCCATTCCCCACCGCCATCAAACGCAGATGAATCACGGCTCCCTGTTGAGATGGTTCAGACTGACGTAGGGGGCAATAACTTTGTGGAACAGGTAACCCCTACGATTAGCAGCTAACTAACTAGTTTTCATCAACTCACTTGGAACCTACTTGTGCTAGCTAATTTTTCATTATTTGAATGTGCTAAAGGATCCTATAAACGTTGATTCGACACCGTCTGTCCTTGTTTCACCAACTGAAGGACAGTCGGTTACATCTGAGGAAGTGGAGATGGACGACGTATATATTTTGCTCCAAGTCCTATTGATTACCTTCCTCTTATGTATATTGCTGAGTTGTTACGCCTGCTAACACACGATCAGATGAAAAATCCTTATTATCTTCTGGATATGCCGTCTTTCTCACTCGGACTATCGCAGGAGGATGCACCCGAGGATGCACCTGCTAATGGACCGATAGAAGAGGCACCCGAGCCACGCAAGAGTAAAAGGCCGCGGATAACGCCCGCGGTTCTTCAAGACTACAAGTGCAATCCGAAAGTAACAGCAACCCTCGCCTTGATCCCAGATCTTGAGGATCGATTCAAGCTGATGGAAGAAACTGTTCTTAAAGGACCGTAAGTTGTCCTTTGACCTCTCGCTTATATGTAGTTAACTTCTAACATTATATATTATACATCACACCATTAGTTAACAGCTATCATTATTTGTTATAGGGGGATAATTCTACCTAACGGTTACGCTGTTACTCTCGAAGAGTTCTGTAATATTGCCCACCGTCGCCTAAGCTTGACTACTCGGGTAAGTAACTTTCAAAAACATGACAAATTCAAATCTATGTATCTTGTTTCTATCTTGTTTTACTGACTATGAAGTATAATGTTATCTATTAGGTCATGGACGCCCTGACTGAACTGGTGGCTCGTGGACCAGCCACTGCTCCCAATGTTGGCATCTACGACACCCGGCTTCAGCATCTTTAATGAACTACCATTCCCGTTTTGTCAAGACGGCGCTGAAAGACCGCGTCAAACTGAAGTTCACCGACGTCCCGCTAGTGAAAGCCAAGGAGAAAATTGCGGAGAGGATATATTTTCCATTCAACATGGACAAGCAACACTGGGTTGGTGTTTGCATCAACACCAAAGCATGCAGTCTCCAAGTACTCGATTGTAACACCTCTCTTCGTTCAGAGAGCTTGTTGAAGAAGGAGCTCAACCCTATTGCTAATCTAATCCCGTATGTCCTCAAATCCCTGGGTTACTTAGAAACTAATGCTGCCGTCAAGGCTTTTACTGTTTCCAGATGCAAGGGAATTCCGCAAATCTCTAGTCAGACTGATGCAGCGGTGATGACTGTCTTGTTGATTCAAGCTCACGTTTGCGATGGAATCGGTGGCTGTAAGGCTATTACTCCTCGTGTTCTTCCAGACGCCGCCAAGCAATTGGCTGTGAAACTTCTTGAGGATATCACCATGTAACGGTGTTGTTGTCACACTACCTTCTTTATTAGCACTCTTGTCTGAGTGCACTATTTTTTTTTTTAATTTCAGACTTATGTTAATCCCTACTTTATCTTTCAATTTTATTCTATAAGAAGACAACATTTTCGTTTGTCGTTGTATTAGGAGTGTAGGCATCAAGAAAGTGCTTGGTGCTAATGGATACCTAAATTATTAGTTAGGCGGTGTAGGCGTTTATAAATTACAACAATATATTAATTATATGTAATGTTTTATATTACATATCATTTACAAATGATAAATTTTTTTATTATTTTATTTCATAAAATTCAATATTATATAACATATTAATTATTATAATTTATAATTATTTATTATTTATTTATTACAATATTGTAATTATTTAGACGGTTTAGAAGGTAATCGCCACGGTTTTATAAAGCTTAGCGCCTAAACGTCGGCTAGACCATTTTTGAACATTTTTATAGTATAGATATATCTTTTTCATGACATTAGAAGATTGGTCTATAATAGAATGTACGTGGCTTTAGGCGATTCATTAGAACTTTCAAAATGACATTGTTTGAATTGGCATTTGACTCAAACATCCATATTTTAGATTAAAATTATTGCTGTCAAATATTATGTAATGAGTCCGTCTGTTTCAAGTTTTGAATTTTCAGTTCGGGTAGGTTCAGTTTATTCATTCTTCGGATTATTCGGGTTGGGATGTTTAGGAACCGTATAAGAACTGGACTTTTTTGTATTGGTTCTGTTCGGGTAATATCGCCAGGTTTCTTTTTTTTATAAAACCCAAAATGGAACCGAATTATAAATAATTCGGATTTTATTCGGGTTTAAAACCAAAAATAAAAATCTAGAAAACCAGAAATAAACCCAAAATAACAAAAAAATATTTAGATAATTCGGGTAGTTCGGGGTTTTATTTTTTTATTAATAAATTATATGATATATATATTAAAAGTTAAAATAATTCATATTTTTAATATATTCAAAATATTCGGATACCCGTTTGGTTTTCGGTTCTATTTTGGTTTTTCGAATTTAAAAATATAGGAATCGATCGGATTTTGTAATTTTCAGTCCGATTTCGGTTTTTCGGTTCAATTTATGTTCGGTTTTGGGATAATATGCCCAGGACTAGTTGACGTTTAGCCTGATTCAGGGCACCGTCTGGCGTCTGCAATAAACTTAACCCACGAAACATATTTTTGGTCGTAAAATGATAACTCCAAGTAGGAGTATTAAAGCCAACCAACCCATCCCCTTCTACTAGTCCTTTGGTGGATTTTGGCGGCTGGATCGACCCCCGTTAAACCGACCCCAAAAACATTTATCCTAACTAGACCGTGAGTTTTGCGGTTGATCTGCGAGCACTTACGTTTAATTTTTCTTGTTAAGTTGACGTTTATGTTTTTAAAAAAAAAAAAAAATTAATGTTTATGTCAAACCCGCAACAAACAGTTGATTGGCACCCTATGTAAAGCCCAAAGTCGTTATAAAAAATATGGGCCTTGAAGTTATTGGAGGCCTAAATTCGCCGTTTTACATTTTAAGGTTTTAGGGTTTCTGAAAAGTTTACTATAAATTATATTTTCTTTAAGCTTTCGTTGTCTAGCAGACGACGGCACACAAGCTTCACCGGAGAGTTCAGAAGAGCGAAAATGGTAACAGCTTCTTCCCTTTCGACTTGGTTTTTTTGTATTAGCTGTGGAACTCCTTTCTATTTCTGGTAGCTTCGGATTAAGTCTTGTCAGGTAGATTTAGACATGGTAGATAGATTTATTGGTTCTTCAGATCTGTAGTTTGAGCGATTTGTAATTTTTGGTTCTATTTCTTTTGACTTGTAAAGAGACTTGTTGTATTAACCTCAAATGTCTTTCGATTTTCGAAATGATTTGTTGCGCTCAGTTGAACTGATGATGCTTTTGTGTTTGTGAAATTGAAAGGTGAACATTCCCAAGACAAAGAAGACATACTGCAAGAACAAGGAATGCAAGAAGCATACCTTGCACAAGGTCACCCAATACAAGAAGGGTAAAGACAGTCTCGCTGCTCAAGGAAAGCGTCGTTATGACCGTAAGCAATCCGGCTATGGTGGTCAGACTAAGCCTGTCTTCCACAAGAAGGTATACACTAATCTCTCCTTCTTACAGATTGTTTTGTTGTATTTAGGCCCAGTTAGATAAATTGATTGACTCAGTATTAGCTATCCTTAGCTCTACATTATTTAGCTTGTATTGTTTGCTACTGAACTGGTCTTGGGCTTTATACCTTATCTCTAACAGAATCAAAGCATCCAACAGAATCCGTATCTGTGCTTAAAGTCATTTCTTGTATTATAATTGAACAGGCTAAGACCACCAAGAAGATTGTCCTGAGGCTTCAGTGCCAAACCTGCAAGCACTTTTCTCAGCACTCCATCAAGGTAAAAACGAGCAGTCCTCCTCATACATTAGTTCTTGTTATTACCAGGGTTTGAGACTAGGTGGTTGTTCTTACATGGTGTTGATCTTTTTCTCTTTGATTCTTCAGAGGTGCAAGCATTTTGAGATCGGTGGAGACAAGAAGGGCAAGGGAACATCACTTTTCTAAGCTGGTCTCATATTGAGCTTTACAAGTTTTGTACTTCGTCGGATCTTTGATTTCATCTCTGTTTTTAGCTCTCGTATAAGATTGTTTCTCATCTTTGCTTGTTAACTCTATATTTTGTATCATCAAGATCTAGTTTTCTTGTTTATCGTTGCACTTGATCAGTCTATACTATCAAAGTAAAACTTACAATCCAGTTTTAAATCGATGATTTCATTACTCTCGAGACTCGTTTCATTGTAAAATATTTGCATAATACCTCCATAGCGTTTACAAAGCACATGGGCTCGTTACAGCAAAGCAGATATTAATCAAAAGGACCTTTGAACTCAAGCAAGACTCTCATTTCTGCTTGTTATGTTAACTCAATTTTTCATCAAAGATATGGTTTTGGTTTCACTAAGCAGGACATTCATTTCATGATAAAATACTTCTATAATCGTTCAAACGATTTGTACAAAACTCATAAGGCAGCTGCAAGAAGCAGAAAGTACTTAAAATCTTTACATGTCAAACCTCCTTTTGAGCTTAAGCAATGACAAACACCCTGAGTTCACCTCTATCCCCACGAGTTATGCGCATGTTCTCATCAACATACGTGACTTCGAAATCTCCAGTCCCAGGGTTTGATGGTGGCCTGAAACTGTCAGGAAGCCTCGGGATATCAAACGGAGGGATCTGGGCTAAGTTTCCAGACGTCTTCACTGTTGTTTTCTCAAACGTGATCTTGATCTTGCAAGTACCTGTTCTCCCATTAAGAGTCAACATCAATAATCTATATACAATGCAAGTAGACATAAAGACAGAGAGGGAGAGAGACGCAAACCTAAGAGTTCAAATTTGTGTGCCAATGTGGCAGTGGCTTCCAGAGGCGGAAGCGGCCAAGGAGCTCCAATCTCCACTTCCGCTATGTTATCGAAATCTTTGCTAAACACATCAATCCTCTGAAACACCTACAGTTTTCAATATAAAACGATATGTATTTAGAAAAAAAAAAACTCGAGGAAGGTGACATTGGCAAAAAGCTAGAGTCTTTGCTTATCACAACTCAAACTTCAACCAAAAGAAGTATTGATAGACCAAACCCTTGCACAAAAGCTACTAAGAGATGACATACTCAATCAAGCACTGAGAGTATAGAAAAACATCACTCGAGGCAAGGTGACATTAACAAGCACAAGCTCATGATGATAGACAAGGAGGAACTACTAAGAGATGACAGACTCATGCACTGACTCAAGAAGTACAGAGGATACCTGGCCAAGAGTGACAGGAAGCAAACGTCCAGTGGGTAGACCAGGACGGCTGCCACCCAAAGAGCGAGAAGAGAAGGCGCTGCTATACAAGAGCCTCCACTTCCCTTGGAGTTTGTCAAGAGCCTCTGTAAGATCCACGGGTCCACCAGCGGATTCAAGCTGTTTAGCAGCAGTCTCAGCTCTTTCTAGATCATCTAAACTCGCCACGAGTCCTCTGTTCAAACCCGAAACCACACTCTGCAACAACAAAACCACACATCATAATCACAAACGAGATTCTTCGATACGTCTTGTTAAATTGAATCAGACTAACCAGTAATTTGAGTTTCAGCGATTCGATTCCCTCGTTATCTCTTGATGTTGCTGGTTCGCTAAAGGAGACCTCTCCGACTGTTGATTTCACGACGAGGCTTCTCTTCTCTGGTACGGTGAATGTCAGACGAGACGAGCTGGGAGTGGCGATGAGCACCGGGGAGGAAGAGATCGAGTAGCATGGCTGAAGAGTGCGGTTGTTTGAGAGAAGAGCCGGTGAGGAGAAAGAAGAAGAGGCCGCCATGGGAGAAAAGTTGGAAGAAAAGTTTTAGAGATGTTTCTAGAGGACGAGGAGTAGAAGAAGAAGAAGAAGCATCTACAAAAAAGAATCTCTCTTTGCTTCTTTTCTTGTTTATGTGATTTGTGAAGCGACACGAGTGGAGCGCGCTAGCTGTCACGTTTTCTTCATACGTGTGTATTTTCAGACGCACATTCACATTACGTTTTGGATTTATCTTACTAAATTCTTTACTCATCAGATTTGTTAATATTGTTGTCAAAGATAAATTATGGTTGGAATCAAGGGGAATTTTCTCTCTAGGTGACTTGCCTTTTTTGGCTTTTTTTGGGTTCGGTGGTTTGTTTTGTGACCGTCTACTTCTTTGCGACTTGTTTCCTTTTATTCTTAATTTTATCTTTCCTTTTCTGGTCCTATTTCCCTTTTCCCTCACTTTTTCTTTTCTCCCAATCCATTTTATTTCCTTTCTGTGATAGCAAGTTTCCTTATTCGCCATTTTTTCCTTGTCGTGATTGCCATTCCAAGATGAATTCCCTAAAATTGGTCTGTGAATTGTGCGTAATTAAAGGCAGATTTAGTGTTTTGACCGTAGACCTGCTCCCTCTGCTATCCTTCTTGCTCTGCCGCCGTAATTCTGTCGTCGGCGTTCTTTCATCCTTGATGGCTGACTCCCTGCATAACGCTATTCAATCGATGTCTCTAAGGGATGATGATCCTATTGAATTGCCGGACAACCCTTGTTTCCAAGTTTTTGAGCAGAATGCCTTGAGTCTACTGGGTAGGCTACTGAATCCTGCTTGTCAGCCGATGGAAGAGATGATTGAGAAGATGCCGAAGATTTGGAGGGTTTATGATAGAGTGAGGGGTATTGCTCTTTCTTCAGAGAAGTTCCAGTTTGTTTTTCAGAGAGAAGATGACCTGATTATGGTGCTTAAGGATAGACCATGGACTTTTAACAATTGGACGATGCTGCTGGACCGGTGGGTTTCGTCTCCGCCGAAAGATTTTCTGTCAACGGTGGACGTTTGGGTGAGGATCAGTCACATTCCGATGAATTATTATACGCTGGATACAATGCGGTTTTTAGCAAGCAAGATTGGTCATGTTATCGATATTGCCTATGATCCGAAGGTCTCTCAAAAGGAGGCTTTCATTCGTGCTCATGTAAGGCTTGACATTGCTAAGCCAGCAACAGCGAAAAGGATGCTTAATATTCCTGGAGGTGGACAAGTTTTGATTGAATTTGACTATGAGAAGCTACGCAAGAGATGCTTTCATTGCTTACGGTTAACTCATGAAAGACCGGATTGTCCATTGCTGAGGTCCAAGACTCATCGTGGTGGTGCTGTATCCAGTAGTACAAAGACGCCAGCTAGTAAGGTGGCGGTTGATGCTGTTCAAGCCTCGGTGCGCCAGTCTGTTCCCCCAGGCTTTGAACTTGTGTTCCCTGAGTTGTCTTCGGAAGAGCGTGTAATGGCGTTGCAATACATTGCTCATAGTGATCCAACGGAGCGTCAAGCTCGAATTCTCAGAGTCCAACAATCAGTTGGGATGGTTGATGTAACGGAGCGTCTAAAATTCCTCACGAGCTGCTCGTTTAATTCTCTCTCGCCTGAGGAACGGGATATGGCTGTGCAGTATGTTAATCACAGCGATCCTACAGAACGCCAAGCGCGAATTCTTAGGATTCAGCAGTCCACTGATGCTGGTGTTGATCAGAATCCAAACAATGCTTTGTTCGTTGAGCTTTCTCCAGAAGAGAGAGCTATGGCTTTACAATATGTTAACCATAGTAACCCGACGGAACGGCAGGCGCGTATTCTCCGTGTCCACCAGTCAATGGTTTCAGAGAAGGAAGCATGTCTTGCTCTGAACCCTGACGTTAACAAAGCTCTCCTTAAGGGTAAGGGGCTGGCAGTGGATGTTGCTATGCTACCGGCTATTCGGAATGAAGTCGTTGAACATAAGGAAAGAGGTACTGATGTTTGGTCTATGCCTTTAGCCCTTCTGGCCCAGAAAAAAAGGGTTCAGGCGGAAGATGAAGTCTCGTCTGCGTCTACGCCTAATGCCCCAGTGGTGTTTGAGATGGGATCTACTGTGGTTAATCGTCCTTCAGGGTTACTGAGTGGTGGTAAGGCTGGTAAGAAAGGGTCTCAAAAATGGAAAAGGTCAGCACCAAGGAATGTTAGTACGCAACGGAGTGCTCTTCCGTCATCTACTCCAATTGAGGAAGCTACTATTAGTGGAGCTAATGTAGTAGCAGAGGACGCAATTGGCTCCAAGGCTAAGAGGAAAGCGGTTTCACATGTTGATGAACATGACTCAAAATCATCAAAAACCTCCCCCTTTACGGTGGCTTCCGATTTGAAGCCGCTGCCATCCCAATGAGCGTACTGAGCTGGAACTGTCGAGGAGCTGGAAGCACCGAGACAGTTCAGTACTTGCAGGAAATACGTCGCAAGTTTTTTCCTGATTTTTTATTTTTAATGGAGACTAAGAAGAAGTACAGTTACATGCAAGGTTTGAAGAAAGATTTGGGGTATGATGAGTTGGTTACGGTTGACCCTGTTGGTTTGAGTGGGGGTCTAGCGTTAATGTGGAAGAAAAATTTCAAGGTTGAGGTGGTGTCTAGCAATAACAGAGTGATTGATTGCAAGGTCAGAATGGGTTCGCAGTCTTTCTTTCTGTCAGGAGTGTATGGTGATCCGGTGGTGGCTAAACGGCGTGCGGTGTGGGTTCAGTTGCAGTCGTTAGCTGTGGGTCGAGATGAAGCATGGGTTCTAGTTGGTGACTTTAATGAACTGATGAGCAATGAAGAAAAGTCGGGTGGAGTAGTGAGAGATGAGTCTTCGTTCTGGGATTTTAGACATATGGCTATGTCGTGCAAGATTCGAGAGCTTCGTAGTACTGGAAATACTCTCTCTTGGGCAGGTTGGAGGGATAAAGTTTGGGTTCAATGCAGACTTGACAGGAGTTTTGGAAATGATGAGTGGTTCAACCTTTTCCCTCGTTCGCAAGTAGAGTATATGGATATGTGGACATCAGATCACAGACCTCTGAAAGTCTGTTTTTCTCTCGAAACGGAAAATGTCCGTAGAGGGAGATTCTTTTTTGATCGGAGAATGTTGGGTAAGGAGGGTATTGAGGAGGCTGTTCGTAAGGGTTGGCAAGGTGCGCATGGAGAGTCGTCGGTGGATCTTATGGAGCGCATATCCAATTGTAGGAGAGAGTTAGCTCGTTGGAAGAAATCGTCTGGATTGAACTCTCTAGACCGCATCACGTTTCTTAAAACTGAGCTGCAAACTGAGATTGCTCTGCGGGTTCCTGATGCAGGGAGAATGCGTTATCTCCGTAAAGAACTTTCAGCTGCATATCAACAGGAGGAAAGCTATTGGAGACAACGAAGTAGGGAGGAATGGCTGCGAGAAGGCGATCTCAATACGTCTTATTTTCACAATTGTGTGAAAGGGAAGAAATTGAGGAATAGAGTGTTGATGCTGCTGGATGAGGTCGGAACAGAACATTTTTCTGAAGGAGCAAAGGGCCATATTGCAGTTGAATACTTCCGAGACCTGTTTCTGAGTTCCAATCCTCATGACCTGGAGACGCTATTTATGGGCTTTCAGGAACGTGTTTCACCTGAGATGAATATTATGCTTACGCGACCGATTACAGATGAGGAGATCAGATTGGCTGCGTTTAGTGTGAAAGGTTCGAGTGCCCCAGGAGAGGACGGTCTTACTGGTTTGTTCTACCAAAAGTTTTGGCATATAGTGGGGACAGAACTAACTGCAGAGGTTCATCGTTTCTTCCGTACGGCTGTTCTACCAACTGGTTGGAATCACACGCTAATTAGTCTCTTACCGAAGATTCCGCATCCGTCATCGATGAAAGATATGAGACCTATTAGCTTGTGTTCGGTCCAATATAAGATTATATCTAAAATCTTATCTGAGAGACTAAAGACAGTTCTTGAAGAGGTTATTTCCGATACACAGGGTGCTTTCGTAAGCGGAAGGCTGATCACAGACAACGTAATCATCGCGCATGAACTGGTGCATGGCCTGCGCACAAACGATTCGATTGCAAGAGATTACATGGCGGTAAAAACTGATATGTCCAAAGCATACGACCGGGTTGAATGGAGTTTCCTCGAAATCTTGATGGAGAAGATGGGTTTTGCTAGACAATGGTCGAATTGGGTGATGGCTTGTGTCTCTACTGTCACGTATTCTGTATTGCTAAATGGTTCTCCACACGGTTTCATTAGACCAGAGCGCGGGCTTCGCCAAGGTGATCCATTGTCTCCATTTTTATTCATAATGTGTGCTGAAGCTCTAGTTGGAACCCTCAACAACTCAGAGCAGATGGGTAAGCTTCATGGTATCCGGTTGGGAGCTGATGGTCCTGCTGTGCATCATTTACTATTTGCTGATGATTCGCTACTCCTGTGTAAAGCGAATGAGGAAGAAAGTATAGAACTATTGCGGTGTCTGAAACTCTACGGTGAGGCATCAGGGCAATGCATCAATTATCAGAAGTCTTCCATCATTTTTGGCTCTCAAATCGATGTTAACACGAAGATCTTGGTTAAAAAGAGTCTTGGTATTGAACATGAAGGGGGAGAAGGCAGTTATTTGGGTCTCCCTGAATGTTTCAAAGGTTCAAAACGCGAGCTACTAGATTTCATATCTGAGAAATTACAAGCTCGGCTTCATGGTTGGTATGCACAGGCTTTGTCTCAAGGAGGTAAAGAAATTCTATTGAAATCGGTATGCTTTGCCTTGCCTATTTATGCGATGTCGGTTTTCCGTCTGCCGAAAGACCTGTGTAAGAAGCTTACGAGTGTGATGACGGAGTTCTGGTGGAGCAGTGGTGAGAAGAAAAGGAAAATTGCGTGGGTTTCATGGCAAAAGATGTGTCGTAAAAAAGAGGATGGAGGGTTAGGCTTTCATGATATTGAGCAGTTTAACCAAGCTCTCCTATGTAAACAGGCTTGGCGGATATGGTCTAATCCTCAATCTCTTGTCGCTCGAGTTCTGAGAAGTCGATATCATAGACGAAGCGACTTCCTGGAGTGTGGCTTGGGTACTAGACCGTCCTTTGTGTGGCGTAGTCTGTTGTTTGGAAGATCGCTATTAAAAGAAGGGTTAGTTCGTGACATAGGAGATGGCAAAGAAACCAATGTATGGCGTGATAATTGGATCATTGACAAGGTCCCTAAGTCTCCCATGTACAGGCAAGGTAGCGTAGTGGACCTTACGCTCAACGTATCCGACTTATTGATTGCTGGGACTGCAAGATGGAATGTTGATTTTGTCAGACAGACGTTCGTAGCAGCAGACGCCGAACTGATTCTTAAACTTAAACCGCGTATTAATAGGGGAGATACATTTAAATGGGGGTTTACTTCTAATGGGTACTACTCATCTCAATCTGGCAGGAAACTCCTCGAAGTCTTGCAAGAAATTCAGTACCCACAGGCGAATGGGATCCCACAAATTGAAAAGAATCTGTGGAAAGCTATTTGGAAGATTAGAGCCCCGCCTAAGTTGAAGCACTTCATGTGGAGGGTTTTGTCCGGTGCTGTTCCAGTTAAAGAACGACTAAATTCAAGAGGTTTGCATTTGGATTCGAGGTGTAGTATGTGTCAGGTGGATTCAGAATCACTCTGTCACCTGCTTTTCACTTGTCCTTACGCTGCAGAGGTGTGGGCTAGAGCTGGAGTTCAACTTCCTGCGGCAGGTTTTTCAAGGTCGTCGGTGTTTCTTAATGTGTATCACTTGATCTTTTCTAATGGAAGGAGAACCAACTACCAGACGAACAGAGTTTTTCCTTGGGTTTTGTGGCAGGTTTGGAAGGCTAGAAATGGTCTCCATTTTGAAAAAACCCAAACAAGGCCTGAGATGACAGCTGCAAAGGCTTTAGAGGAAGCAGTTGCTTGGTTTGATGTCAATTTTAGTGAGAATCAAGGTTTATCGAAGGAAGCAGAAGGTAGAAACACTTCCACATGTTGGTCTCCTCCCTCTGTAGGATTTGTGAAGTGTAATGTTGGCGTTAGCTGGGATAAATCAATACGTGTATGTGGAGCCTCGTGGATTATTCGAAACCATGAAGGTAAGGCCTTGTTACACAGCCGTCGAGCCTTTATGAACGTCAGGTCCAAGCTGGAGGCTGAACTTAGGAGCTTATGTTGGGTCGTGGAAAGTTTGGTCTCTTTGCATTATGTTAACATAATCATCGAGTCAAATTGTTCTCTAGCCAGGGAGGCGCTCGTAGACAGAACTAAATTCCCGTGGTTTGGTGAGCTGACTAACTGGTTTGTGGAAGCCTTACCGTCTTTGTCCCCGTGTTTGGTAGAGCATGTTGTTGATGCACGGAACAAGGTGGCAGAGGAAATTGCAGTGAGTGTAAGTCGTGACTGTAGATTCCAATCCTACGTTGCTTTAGGTGGTCCATGTTGGCTGAGAAAGGTATTGGAAGTGGAAGCCCGGAGAGCAGGACACTAATACGGTGTAGTGGGCAGCTTTGGAGTTTGAGTTTTGGGTCTGGGAGTACTGATATTCCACATTTTCACCCTTTGTCTGAGTCTTCTATTCTCTGTTTTCTGTTGGTTTTTTTGTTTTCGGTGCCTTCCTTTTCTTTCTTGGCAAGGAATAGTGGCGCCTTACAAACTCTTTGTTACATTGTTTTCTCCAGCGTTATAAAAAAATTCTTTACTCAGAGATAGCCCTGGGCATTCGGGTATTCGGTTCGGTTCCGGGTAAGAACCATTCGGTTCCGGATATATCGGTTAAATCATTCTTATATCCAATAGGTACTTATGAGATTTCGGTTCGGTTTCGGTTTGATTTCGGTTTGGTTCTGGGTACCCGTTTAATATGTGAATCAAATATATATATACAAAATATTTTAGTTAACATGTTAATTCAAGTGGTCTAGCGGTTACATTCTTGCATATTCGTCAATTAAACAAGAATTGAGTCGAGATGTTAATTTTATAAGTTTTCATTGTATTTTAATATAGAATTACTATATATATGTATAATATAAGAGAGTAGGTAAAAGATAATGTGGTATGGCGGTAACAATGTTCTCACTGATCCTATCGAACATGGATTCGAATGTGCTTGATAACATTTTACCTTATATTAGAAAGTTGAAACTTTATTTTTCGGATATTCGGATACCCATTCGGTTTTCGGTTCGGTTCCGGTTCGGTTCCGGTTTTTCGGATATAGAAATATAGGAACCATTCGGGTATTTGAGGATTTCGGTCCGGTTCCGGTTTCGGATATTTTGCTTCGGTTCCGGTTCGGTTTTTCGGATCCGGTTTTTTTGCCCAGGGCTACTCAGAGAAGCCGTTCGACGAAAATTTAGTAAATGCCGACGTATTTGTGAGTCTTTCGAGTTACTCTCTCACATCTTGTTGAAAGCTTCGAATCAGAGGCTTACTAAGAAGATGGGCTCCATCTCTTAAGAATGAGCTTCAAGAAGGCCGTAATTTGTCGTGGCCCAGGCTCTTCTTGTTGAGCTGCTATAACACAGCAGTCGATGTTTATGTTTATGTTTATGTGAAGAACTTGTTAATCCTGCCATTTGATAACATTCTTTCTTGACATATCGATCAAGAGAGAATCAAAGAAAAATTAATCCTGTCTTGCATTTTGACTACTAAGTAAAATCTTAATTTATATTTTTTCAACAAACAATTTAATTAGTTCTAGACTGAAATTGTGAAATTAATATAAATAACTTATGGAGTACAAATTATTACATAAAACAATTTTAGTACTTTACAACATGGAAAAAATTTGCCTGTTAATTTAAGACATTCTTTATTTCACTATAATTTTCTAACGATTTGAGATATATCAAGATCTAAGCAGTTAATCATTGTTCCATTAGTTAGAACTTTTGTCATATGCTTTGTTTATAAAATGGGTCAATTCTATTTACTATATTTTATTTTCTTAAAAAAGTTAATAATTTCTGATTTTTTTTTTCAGAAACATATATCTGATTTGTGTTGCCAAAACATATAACTGATGTGTTTAATTAGTCCTTTCTTAACCCAACCTGAACTTGTATAATGAATTATCCTGATAGCTTGGTCGAGAAGAAATGAACAAGCTTGACTCATGGACTAGACTCGCTAACTGCTACCACGCTGGTTTTAACTCGCACATGTCTGTCCAATAGAGTCGTCACATGTACATAAATCATAAGGTTTTCGTATTCTGGGTGAAGTTTCCTTGATTGATACATGGTCCAGAATCATATAATTGAATGACAGGTGCTTGTACGGAGGTCGAACGCGTGTTAGGTTTCAGAATACGTGGTTCAGAATTTTATTTATTGATCAGAGTTGTCTCAACATCGTCTGAAGTCTAAACTCTCACCTATACCATTTGATCTACGCACTGTATTAACTTCACTATAAGATTATTATAGTGATACATTCGTTTATATGATAAGAGTTGTATCAACATCGCCCTGTTGATCAAAGATAATCGGAGCAGGAACGTCTTTAAATTGGCTTATCGTGAAAAATCACAAAAATCGTTATCTTACTTTATAACTTTAATCAACTAGTTTAATTGTGCAACTTGTGACATCTTCAATCGTCTCCAACCATATATTTGACTTCCAAGCATTCATGTTAATTAATTTATATATATAACTACACATACAGGTCTACGTTCTAACCATTACGTTTTAAATACGGTATCATTTCTTTATCACTAAGCAAGACAGACCAGGGTACAAGGAAATATTCTAACCAAACCCTTTGACTATTAAAAGAATCATACTCAGGTAACAGGTACAAATCTAGAGTTTTCTCTCGGAGTTGGATGCTTCGAGGGCATTTGATGACTTGTTTGTTGGGGGTTGCATGACCATAATTGACTACAAGAAATGCAAACTCTGACGTGGAGAGACAACAGATTGGCTTTATTGATTACCACATTATGTTGATCCAACTTACTACGAGATTGCAAAGGATGCCCCATCCATTTCTGTGAAGATGATGACAAGATGGATAGAAGTTCCCCATTTGAATCATTATTCATCGCATCTGTGCCTGATCGATCGATGTTAGATGCCTATTAGTAACTCATAAAAGCTTGTTTCTTGGGTTATGTTTGCTTCTTTTGTTGTTGCTATTACTGTTAGTGATTGATCTAATATTATATCGTACATTTAGTAGTTATGATCTAATCAAAGCCTTGTCCAATGAAATTGAGCGATCTAATTGTGTGTCCTAAACTTAACTATTTATGATTTGTTATTACAAAACTCCCCACACACCTCCGATTTGTCGGTGCTAAAATCTAATCGTAGAAGTAAATTGGAAATAAGGTCTTATAACTATTTATAGGCATCAAATTAATGAAAATATAGTGACATAATTTTGTAAGAGTGACCCATCGCAAATATATGCGAACAAAGTGCGCACAACTATTTATTATACTTAGTATGAAAACTTAGACTCACTAGAATTTCTTGTTCTTTTCGTTTTGGATATGCTTTTTTTTTTTGCAAATAGATACATTTACGTTTCTGAGAAAAATATGTTGCTAATGCTAATGGCACATTTTTTACCATTAGTGTAGTGTTAAACATTAATTAAAAGATCTCCAAGCAAATATGAGTATCGTATAAAAGCGCAGAATCGTAAGAATATCGAGAAATCATTTCTATGTTGGAAACATATACACGTATATAAGTTACAAAAAAAAAACATATACACGTATACGTATATTAAACATTAGCCTACAGCGAAAAATTCAATGCTTTTTTTTTTTTTTGCGAAAAATTCAATGATAAGTCATGGGTTGTCGCATTAACTCACGAGTCACGAATTTTGGCCACAAAGTGGCAAATTGTGGTTTAGAGAGTGTCTCACGTGAACTATCTTCGTGGCTCCGAGATTACATTGCTAAATGCTAACCATTTTCTTCTCTTCTGTTTTTTTCCTTCTTCTAACGTGCGTTTATCAACCTTTTTGATCATTTATTATTTGTCATTTATTAACCTCTTTCTTCAGTTGCCCGTTGTTTTCACATGTCACTTCCTTGAAAAATGGCCTTTGCCACATCCTCGGTCCTCCACCCTTACGTAACAGTATACTAGTCCACGTATTTTCTAAATGTAAATGTTTCACCACCAATTGTATGGACAAAAATATCAATATATTCTTTCTTTCTTTTTTTTCTGTCAAATATCCATATAATCTAAAACTTTAGATATCTATACTTTATCCGTGACATAAAAGATATCTTACTTTATTTGCAAAATATTTTTTTTAGTTCTGCATTCTCACATTTAAATTTATAAGATTAAAATCGTTACTATCTTTAATAAATAACTACATATATTTACTGGATAAAATTTTGAATTGTCAATTAATATAATAAAAATTAGCTAAAAAAACAAATTAAAATCTATTAAAATAGATACTCCACTAAAAAGTGGTATAATAAAGTTAGCCAAAAATAAGAATATATAAAAGGAAAAAATAGTTCCTATAGATATAATGTTGTTATGAAAAGAATATATATTTATATATTTTAAAATAATATGTTCCTACTTATATAATGTTGTTATCTGAAAAGAATATCTTTTAATCATAAAAATAAAATTAAAACATAAAATGTATAATTAAATATTAATTAAGTAAAAATATTAATTTTATATAGACAAAAGAAAAAATTGAGTGATTTCAAATATTTATTATAAATAATAAATAAAAACTATAGAATAATTTTAATATATTTATAATATGTGAGAGTTTTTTTTAAAAAAAAGATATTAGCCCAATAACAAACATATATTTTGATGAATAACTTTGTCATATATAAATAATTTGATATTCAGTTTAATTTTTGAGAACTTAAAAAATATCTTATTTTAATAACCTTTAAATTAGTAATGCATGTATTAATAAAAAATGAGTATGTCTTCATGCGCTGCAATACACATAATTAAAATATAATTTATTTTATCAAATATCAAAATTTAGTTTTGTAAATTAAATCACTATAATCTTAAGCAAATAGACCATTGACATCAACATTAACAAAAATAGTCCAAACTTTAAAAATCAGTAAATTGATCTAACACTAAATCATAATCTTATATCATATATGTTAAATTATAAATTTATAATAATCATACAATTAAATTTTCAATACTAAAACCTAAATTTAAATCCGAGATCATGTTGATTTAAATGTTTTTGTTAATTTAAATGTTATATAAAACGTAAGTCCATTCTTTAGTTTTAAATATTTTTCTAATTTTTTTCTTTAGTTTTTAAATATTTTCTAATGTTTTTTTCTTAATTGTCCAGAAAACATTAAAGAAAGATAACTACAACCGTATGATTACCTATATAATTTGGCATACAACTAGAATATGAATTAAAAACATTGGTAGATATGCATCATATTCCAGCAATTAAAATCTGCCCCAGTTTTGTAAAATGTGAATGATCGAAATTATCAATACGACAAATTGTCAAGTAGAAAAATAAATATACCCTTTATAATACGACAAATAAAAAACAATCCATTAGTCAAAAAAAGAAAAAAAATTCCTTTCAAGTTTCAACAATTATTTTTTTATCCTCAATTTCGCATTATTTGCATTAGAAAAAAACGGGGGTTATCTTGCAATTTTGCATTTGTTTTGGTACTCATATAATGCAGACATCTGCATCTCTATATCTATATATAGATGTGGAGCTTCTTCCTCTTATACACTCTCCAGATTTTTTCACAGTAAAAGCGAATTAAAAGGTGATGGGTAACCACACAGACGCCAGAAGTTTTGGCCACCGGGAAGTCACGGCGGCAGAGATGGAATCCCTAGCCAGCTTCTGCGAAGCCGTCTTGCCTCCAGTGCCGCACCCGGAGGAACTTCTCGGCGAAGATGATCACCACCGGAACAAAGAGGCTCTCCGGTCATTTTACTCATCTTGTGGTGCGTCTCAGACTCCCGTCGCTCGCCAGGTACCCTAGCTGCCTCTAGTGATCAAATTTTTGACTTTTAATATTAAAATGTTATAAAGGTTGATTCAAACGCATTTTAAAAAAAATAAAAAGTGAAAATATCTCTATGTTATTGAAATATAAAATATATATTTTCAGTTTTTAGAAGATGTTCTTGCAAGATTTAGACACAAACAGTAAACGCGAAAAAATGATTCATCTTCAATTTCGTTTGGTGGCATTTAATATTTTGTGTAAAAGTCAAAGACTTGTTTTGTTGTTGGATGCACTGCAGACCATTGACTTGATCATTAAACGAGGGACGATGGAAGCTTATCTTGCAACGAGACTAGTCTTGTTCCTGCTTGCTACTCGGCTTGGGACGTTACTCATTTGTGGAACAGAGTGTTTGGTCTCGAGCTGGCCTTTTGTCGAGAAATTCAGCGAGCTGTCGTTGGAGAAGAGGGAAAGAGTACTCCAGAAACAATTCAGAAACTGGTTCTTCACTCCTATTAGAGCTGCCTTCGTCTACATCAAAGTCGCCTTCCTCTTCTGTTTCTTCTCTCGGGTATGTCTCATAATATCCTCTGTATTTTTCACTACATGATTTGTCTAAGTCACAAAGATTACGTGTATTTATTTGATAGTTGTGTTCGGAGCCGGTCTTAGGGATTAGTGGAGGTGAAACATTTTTATCTCAAGTGATTATTTTTAATTTACCTTAAAAATGGTTATGGTCCTTAAAATTCAGGACGGACCTGGTCACTTGTGTTCAATTTGGATTTAACCAATCTGAAGTCCCATCAAGATAAACAAGAAGTTGCAAAAATCTGAAAGCACTTTACCTAAACCTAACCAAACGGATTTATATGGGCTTATCTTTTACTTTTACACTTTGTTTATATACAGATAATAATCCAAAAAACCTGAAACTAATTCTCACCAAACTGATATATACTAAGATTATCTTCACTTTGGTTACTGTACATAAAACAAAAAGAACCTAAAATTCAGGAAAAATTATATTAATAATCTTTATATTTTCATATGATTTTACTTTATTGATAAAGAAAAAAGAGCTACTTACATATAAATATTCAAGATTTACTGAATGTGCCGTTACTTTTGTGTAGGTTAGTCCAAATGGCGAAAACCCTGCATGGGAAGCCATAGGTTACCGCGTAAACCTCGATGAGAGCAAATCTTCTGAACCTCAAAAAGAAAGACCTCTTGAGAAAGGGATAGTGGAGACCATGAAAGAAACAGAGAAAACACTCCTAGAGTCACTTACTCAAAAGGGCCTAGAAGCAGACCAGGACGCAGACCACGATGCCATCAGTATCAAATGCGACGCTGTTGTGGTCGGATCCGGTTCAGGAGGAGGCGTAGCAGCTTCCGTGCTAGCAAAAGCTGGTCTGAAAGTGGTTGTCATGGAGAAAGGAAGCTACTATACAGAGTCAGACTATCCTCCTTCCGAAGGTCATGCCATGGACAAACTATATGAGAACGGAGGGATCCTCCCAAGCATCGATGGGGACCTCATGATCTTGGCTGGTGCAACAGTAGGAGGTGGATCTTCTGTGAACTGGTCTGCGTGTATCAGAACTCCCAAGTCAGTTCTTCAAGAATGGTCAGAAGATCACAAGATACCTCTGTTCGGCACCAAAGAGTATGTTTCGGCTATGGAGTTAGTGTGGAAGAGGATGGGTGTCACGGAGACATGTGAAAGGGAGGGTTTTCAGAACCAGGTTCTGAGGAAAGGCTGCGAGAATCTCGGTATCAATGTCCAAAGCGTTGCGCGTAACTCCTCTGAGAGGCATTACTGCGGGTCTTGCGGGTATGGATGCAGACAGGGAGAGAAGAAAGGAAGCGACAGGACATGGCTTGTCGACGCTGTGAGTCACGGAGCTGTGGTTTTAACTGGATGTAAAGCGGAGAGATTCATACTAGAGAAGAACCGAGGAGTCAAGAAGATGAAATGTTTGGGAGTGATGGCGAAGTCTTTGAACGGGAACATAGCCAAGAAGATCAAGATCGAAGCTAAGGTGACGGTTTCAGCGGCGGGTTCTCTTCTAACACCTCCGTTGATGATCTCTAGCGGGTTGAGAAACCGACATATCGGTAGAAACCTTCACTTACATCCTGTCCTAATGGCGTGGGGTTACTTCCCGGACAAGGAATCTTCTAGTTTCAACTTCAAGGGGAAGTCCTACGAAGGCGGGATAATAACATCAATGAGCAAAGTGTTGTCAGAAGATTCAGAAGTTAGAGCCATCATAGAGACGCCAGCACTAGGACCTGCTTCATTCTCGGTGCTATGTCCTTGGACCTCAGGGGTTGACATGAAGAAGAGAATGTCAAGATACTCAAGAACCGCGAATCTCATTACGATTGTTAGAGATCGCGGGTCAGGAGAGGTGAGAACCGAAGGCAGGATAAGCTACGTTGTGGATAAGACCGATAAAGAGAATCTCAGAGCAGGGCTTAGACAGTCGTTGAGGATACTCATTGCAGCTGGAGCAGAGGAAGTGGGAACTCACAGAAGTGATGGGCAGAAACTGATGTGCAAAGGGGTTGATGAGAAGTCGGTAGAGGAGTTTTTGGACTCGGTGAGTGCAGAGGAAGGGCCTAAGGCGATGACCGAGAAATGGGGTGTGTATAGCTCAGCTCATCAGATGGGAAGCTGCAGGATTGGAGAGGATGAGAAAGAAGGAGCGTTGGATTTGAATGGAGAGAGTTGGGAAGCTGAGAAGTTGTTTGTGTGCGATGGAAGTGTGTTGCCGAGTGCTGTTGGGGTTAATCCTATGATTACTATTATGTCTACTGCTTATTGTATCTCTACAAGAATTGTAAAGTCCATGACCACCACAGGTTTATCTCATTGAAGAAAGTGGTTTCAGTTTACTGTATCATACCTGCATAAATATATTCATGTAAGTCTACTATTATTTTCTTATAGTGATGAAGTTAATACTATACTCTTTAAAGTTAAATTAATGTAAAACCAACAGTAATTGTCTGGTACTTGTGGTTGAAAATTTGTTTTATTAGTCAAGGCTATAAGTTAAGGATCGTGTCTAATCTACTGATTTTTGTAAGTGACTTTAAAACCTTGTTAGTCCATAACTTGCTCCTTGTTAAGATATTTTCCGCTTAGAAAAAAGAAACCATACTTGTCAGAAGTAGATTAATGTGTAATCACAATGATGGTTATAGTTAATAAACAATAGATTAGGTGATAAAGTGTTATCTAGTGTCATTTTCTTTTTGATTAGTGGTTCAACTTTTACCGAAAGTAAAATTTAAGAGCAATTCGAGTTTCTTGAGCAAATAATTTGAACGTAAAACATACTTTATTTGAAAATAAGAGAAGGGTTGAACATAAAACTTAAATCAAAATGTACAGAACATCAATATATGGAGTGGGAAGTTAAATTATCTTAGATCATTTTAAATTTGGAAAGTTCTGTAAATCAAGAATCCATTAGTCCCCAGTTCTTTAAGGATAAAATGGTTACGCAATTTCCGGAGTTCCACAAAATGTTTCTCCAAAATGGCTACATTCAATGCAAAAGCCGAAATGCTTCCTGTTATATCCTGGAACCTGGTTCATGACTAGACCTTCCAATTTATTATCTTTGTTTAATCGTCTGAGTCCATGTCACGGAACGGTAACGGTACGGTCTTCACTGCCCTAAAGTGGCCTACATTGTTCAAATGCTCATTCTCCACTCTGCATGGTAAACACATTTCATAGTTAATAACATTTAATATCAAGTTTATAACAGAAAAATATTCAAAACCTAGGTGAAGTATTTTTTACCTGTAGAAGTTCCAATGGCCTCGACGAATGACTTCAAGTGATGCCAATAAGAAATCTAGCAAATGAGACTGAACAGGATTGACCCTGAATCTTACTATTGTTTCGATCCAAGCAACTCTCAGTACCAAATTCAACGCCTGAACAAAATAAATATTTAGTAAGAGATCTTAACTTGTGAAACACGTTTAAATATTATGTGAAATTAACTTACAATGGAGAGGTAATAGATGTTCTTGTTCTTGAGAACAAGATCATCCCTTAGCCATGGATTTTTGGATTTAGGGTTCAAAAGACCCCAATCCTTGACAAAGTCCCAGTATAACTGGTAAAGCGTGGCCACAACCGAGCTCACAAGCACCGCGGTTAACCACAAGGTGGTGCTTTCTCTTGCATAGGTTATGCGGACTCCGGCTGCAACCATTGCTGAAACGTATTTCCCCATGTTGACTAAGTGGTCAGTGTTTGATTCATCCCACCATCTCCTTATGCACTGTAAATTATATGTCAATATTGTTAACTGAAAGTTTGGAAGGGCTTTGATTTAAAAGAAAGAAAAACCTAAGTGAGCTTACTTGCATTGCACGCCAGAAGTAAGGTGAGAAAGAGATTAAGTAAGCAAGTTCTCTGTAGATTCTTCCGTTTTTGCAGGTGTTGTATTCGTGTGTTCGAAAGCTTTGAGCCATGAAGTAACACGCAGTTGACTCTAAATGTCTCAGCAAAGGAATCTGTATTGAACATAAAAAAGTAAGAACACGATTAGTGGGTTAATCATGGACTCAAAAGTTCTGTATCATCACTATCAATTCAAGTTGGATAAGTTAATTACCTGGCTAGTAAGTTGATCAGCCATGAAAAAATCAACCATCAAAACCTGATTTTGTACAAAAAAAAACATTAAAAAAAAAAATCAAATTTCTGTGAATTTCTTGTGCTGGAAGTAACCAAGACATCTCCAATTATATACCTTGTAGAAAGGTGAGCAAACGATGTTCCGTAAAATTCTAATGAAGCAGAATCTTGTTGGACGATAAAATGTGTCAAAGGGGCATATCAAGACACAAATGAAGATCTGTCACACACACAAAAAAATTTAAAATTAGCGTTTAGAGTTGCGATTGCGGTCGAAACACTAGCATATGATGATAACTAATTGATTTACCAAGAGAAGAATGCCAGGAATGGTATCGACTTGGCTGGCCGAGAAACCGGCGGCACGGAGGATGAGATGAATGACCATAGCGCCCACGACTGCGGTCATAAACGTGGTTCCCATCAGAAACGCGTCTCGGTAACGCAACGCTGTTGTTGGTGAGAACTCGAATATAAACGTGTAGTTTATCCTTGTGCTCTTCCACATAAATAGATTGCATCCATACATGAACATGTGTAGACTCAGCAACGCAAAAACACTGCATTATGAAAAATAAAATGATCAAAATAATAAAACAATTTTCTGATTGTTTCTTTTATTGAGTTATTTATAGTAGAGACATAACCATATGAATAATATAAATAAAATACCTGAAAACAGGATAAACAGTCTCCATATATGAAACTTGAGCACCAGAGGTGAAGATTCCAGAAAGATGGGCTAGTATTATGTAAATACTAAACAATGAGACAAAGCAACCTGTGAATAATCCTTCAAAAACAAAAAAAAAAAAACAGTTTCATTTTATTAAGCATAAATGCATAATTCAGGGTGGAATGTTTTTTTTGAGTTTATTCATGTTGGAACATTATAAAATATAAATAATAAAAGGGGGTAAAAACACAGAGAAAAGTTAAAATAGTACCAACAAAGAAAGTGACCATGTGAGAATCTTTCTGCTGGTGGGGTCTCAAGAATTTCATGGCCTTTTTCCTGTCACTGTTTGCGAAGTGCTTTGTGAATATGGACTCCACTTCGTCCATGAGTCTTACCACCTTATGTTTATTTTATTCAAAACCACTATGTTTAGTCTTTTTATAAAGTGGTTTACTATGACATTAAATATGTGTAGTCCTTTTATTTCATTCATATACAATACCTTATCAGAGCTGGTAAATTGCGATCTCTTTACGACTTTAAGATAACTTGATGATGCTTGCTGACCAGAAACCTGTTGGTCCATATTTAAATATTCATCATTAAGCACTAGATCCTCTTTCTATTCAAATAATTTTAGTTGATCATCGTAACTAGTCAGCTAACGAGTAAAGCTTGTTTATAAATAAATATATGCTTTACCTTGTCGAATTTTTTCAATATTTTTGTAAAAGCTATCATATTCAATGAACTGCGAAAATATAATATATCAAAGCAAGAATTAGAATCACATGATCACGATATAAAATGTATTAAAGTGGTAAGATATTGAATTGGTAATGAATTTTACCTGTAAGTCTTCAACAAGCCAAGACCTCTGTAGAGCTCAACAAATGCTTTACGTATCATCTTCTCTGCGCATTGAATCTTCTTCCGGGTGATGAAATCCCCTCCGCCGCTTCTTGGGTTGTTAACAAGCTCCTCCCAGAGAACCGATGTGGCCGTTGCGATGGATCTTGCACCGCCACCGTCAGCTCCGGCCACGGCGTCTGGAATGTCGACACGGAGAGACATTTTGGGTTTGCCTCCTTTTGTTTTGGTCCTCGTTGCAGAGTTTATGAAATTCACACCGTTCCTCTCCAATGCCTCTATGATTTCGTCTGTTCTTGATGTTTCACTTTGTGTCTCACTTAGTTCTCCTGGAGACCCTAAAAGACCAAGAAAGTAAATAAAGTTTTTTATATATTACCCAACAACAAAAGACACAAGCTGTAAAGATCATCTATTGCCGGTTCAAACAGTTTTGTTTATTTTTTAGTAGAATGGATTTGTGTTCTCACGTTCTTGTCGGCCATTGGATATGTGTCGAAATAAAAGCTTAAAACCATAAAATTGTTCATAGCTTTTTTTTGCCGCATCGAGTTTTGCATTCTCATACAAAAGATTTGTAAGTTTTAACAAACCTTGTCATGTCAAAAACAAAGATTTCTATTTTGTCCGAATAAAACATAAAAAATATACTAATCGGTATTGGACATTAAATAACCTACTTTTCTTTTACTAGCCGCACTACGTAAATCGGCTTTTACGTAGTTGCAGGAACACGTCATAGCTCAGATATGTAACTTTTAAGAGTCAATGTCAACATGCATAATTTACTAAACTACCCTCAATCTACCCTAACTTTTGTTAAAAACCTTGAAATAATAAGACTGACCTGCAGAGAAATCAGAGTTTCTCGCAGAAGAATTGAATGAGCGATGTGAATTAGAGCCAGAAAGGTTTCTCTTCTTCCGATCACTTAGGATCTGTTTGAGTTCTGCAAGAATGTCTAACTGTTTCTTCAGAATCTCTCCTCTTCCCACAAACTCTGTCTCTTTTGACTTGTGAAACTGATTCACTTTGTTTAGCTCTTCATCCAATCTTGCGAAGAACAGTTTAACCTACAGCAACAATAACAAAAAGGAATTCCAACGCTTAAATCAAACAATTAAATATATTTTAATCTTAAGAAAAGTTAAAAGAAGTTCTAATTTTACTGTCTTCATTAGGATTCAGGAAGTGGCTGTTGTACAATACAGACTATCGTGCGATATGTATGTATATATATAGGCCATTTATTTATTTTTGCTGCTTTTCCAAAACACTAAAAACATGATTAATGGGGAGTCCATAGGGTGGGGTTCTTAATAAAATATAAAAAATCGTCTCTTAACTTTTAACTAAGAACATGATTAATAGAGTTTTTAGGCGTGGTGTTCTTAGGTGTGGAGTTCTTAGAATAATTTAATAACTGGTTCTTAACTTTAACAAAGAAAAAAGTTAAGAACCGGTTATTAAATTAACCTAAAAATCTCTCCAAGAACCCTCGTTAATCATGGTCTAAGAAATAAGGATCCTTAATATTAATACTAACGGTATATGTAATTACTACCTCGTCTTCTTCGGAAAACAACTGAACAAGCTCAGTTTGGTAAATTTCCTCGACGTCATCCCCATTTTCTGAGCTATTTCTTCTCCTTACCTGTTAATTCACGAAAAATTATGTTTCAATACTTAAGTTGACCAACAAACCATGCAAATATCATATTATTTTTTGATATTTTCTTACACGTGTCATTGCATTGAATTGAATGTTTTATATGAGGGTGTGACTTGTGAGTGGTTATGTCTTTATACATATTTTTCGTCACGATGGTTTCGTGAGATATCACAATCTTCACAACCGTTTTTCGCTTCCTGGTTTTCGTGAGAATATAATGAAAATAGACCTTATTTTAGGATTTGTGGTCTTAAAGTCTAATAAGTAATCAATTATTTTCCGCAAAAATGTATTAGATATTGCAAATCTCAAAGTTAGTTAATTTATAGGGGTTTTCTAAGTTTAGGAAACAAGTAGGCTCCTCGGTTAAGAAACGACTACATGGTCTCAATCATGTGTTAAATGGTTTGCCTAAAAGACATAACAAATATATGTCAATATTACGTTTTATGTACACAAAAAAAACTTCAGAAAGATTTCCCGATTTGCGCTACACGACTTGACATATTGAATTTCTACTCAATCATATCAAATATATATTATTTACATATCTAAGTCAGCAAAAAGAAAGAATAGATTTTAAAAATGTCAAAAAAATAAAAATCTTAAGAAATAAAAAGAAGTAATAAGCAGATTTCTCATGAACAATCTGTACACAAAGCAGAACCAACCGGTAACTCTGACGCGTAAGCAAAGACGAGAAAAGAATGGGAATGGAAAAATACACAGACGTAAGCTGTCACGAAACTCCACAGAAACAATCACAAGACAAAAAAATGATGCTTAAATAATATAAAATCAATACGTTTACGTTCTCTTAAAGTTCATATTCCAAATTATCATTAAAAAAAGTCATATTCCAAATTTGCTAAGCGAAAGAGATGAGTAGTAAACACAGCTAATCTACAATCTATTCGGACAAAACTCAAGACAGACGGTCTCACTATTTATTATAATCTTCTACGTAATGTGCTTAGGATTCCAATTACTTTACTTTTTGGGTTGAAAGGGTTTTATCAGATAGATTAATACAACAGTCACACGTAATTTAAATCTAATCATTTTCTTAAGAGAAATTAAACTAACGCATTGATTAACTAATTAGTTACCTGAATAATCTCTGGTTTTTCTGAGGAGGAAAATAGTTTTTCCGAGAAGGTTCTTGCCAAGTTGCGAACCGGGTCGAATAGGGATCGACCAAAATCAGAATGATGAGCAATGGGGTAAAGAGAAGCCGGTTTAGGTTTACGAGTGATTTTGATTTTCTTGATTTGTTTTTTTAGTAGACAATAGTTAACAAAGGCCTCCTTCCACTCTGGTATGAGTTGTGCCTCTAACTCCTTAGAGAACTTCACCATCTTCTTCGCATATATTATTGTCTTCCCTTTTGATTAATAATATGTTAAGTGTTGTGACTCGGAAGAAATCAAAACATGAAGAAGGAGAAAGAAAGAGAGATGTTTAAGAGAGGCATTAAGAGGAAAAGAAGATTGTTTGTATATATAGATGGAAAGAGAGGAAGACGTGTAGAGAAGATGAATTGAGTTTTCTCTTTTTGGTTTTGGCACTAATTTACTTAATGGAAATAAATCTTTTTTCACACATGGTTTGCAGCTACGAGCCGATTTAACTTTTTATGCGATTTGTTAAGATTAAAGTAATAGAAATAATTTTATATTAAATTGCTTGGCCATTATGCGAGCTTAATAACACTCACTTATATATATGGATCTGAATATAACGCACTCATTTGTATTAAGGAATTATAAAGAAGGTGTGAGTATAGTGCAACTCGTCACGAACCCACGCATAAAAATACACACTTCTCTATTGCATTCAAGAATAATATATATAAGTTTATCTTGCACACATTCTTTTTCGAAACTAATTTTAAAATACATTACACATATGTATCTGTAGTGCTGTATCTATAATATGATCCATGATGTGATATTACGTGTAACACGTATCTTTAATATGAATCGCAACAGATTAACCATACGGCTGTATTCCAATTAATAGTGTTGTTTTGTTAATTGAGTCCATATTTTGATTATCAACTTCATACATTTTAGCACTACAAAACTTACATAACAGTTATATACGTTCCAAGATAACTCCAAAATTTTGACTGGATATTATTTTATTTCTATTCACTCTATATGTAAATGTTCCCACCTCATTCAAAAGAAAAAGGGGAAATCGCATAAAAAACCATGAAAATGGCACTTACTAACACTTTGAACCTTGAAGTTTTTCGACTAGACTTCAAATCTTCAAAGTGACATTTTTATCATAAAAGCCTTTAACTTGGCTAACTTTTCCATCAAGTAAAAAAAAAACTTGTTGAACAGGTAAATATGGTGATGTGTAGGTTTTTTCCGAAAAAATAATTATTTAATTAATAAAATCAATAAAAATTAAATAAAAATCATAAAATTAAATAAAAATCAGAAAATTAAATATAATTCAGAAAATTAAATAAAATATTCTGAAAATAAAAAATTCAGAAATTAAATAAATTTCAGAAAATTAATAAAATTTCAAAAATAAATACTATTAAATTAAAATAAAAGATTAAATAGAAACTCAGAAATTGAAGAAAAACTACGGAAAATCAATTTTTTTTTAAAAAAAAATTGAAAAATTCATAATAGTTTTTTTTTAAATTACAAGGTTATTACAAAAATATAATCGTTGACAATAAAAATTTCAAACATATCACTGATGACGATGGTGGTTTCTCACATTACTATTAACAATGATGTTTTTGACGTCTCTCAAACGATAGTTTCCGACATCATCGTTAAAAACGACGGTAGATATGTCTATAACAATTTTGACAACCATCATTTAAAACAGTATCTACCATTTTAAAAAACCTTGATATACTTACCGTTTTAAATGACAGTTGTCGAAAATATAGTTATTGACATATTTACCATCATTTTTAACGATGATATCGGAAACTATCTTTAGAAATATTTCTGAAGATATTTTTGAAATTTAATTGTCAACGATGATATATTTATTTTTTAAATAATCTTGTAATTTTAAAAAGTATTATGAATTTTTCATTTTTTAAAAATATTGTGATTTTTATTTAATTTTTAATTAATTTTTGAATTTTTAATTTAATTTTTGTATTTTAATTTAATCTTACTTATTTTTGAAATTTTATTTTATTTTCTGATTTGTTTTTAATTTTTTAATTTTTATATAATTTTCTGAACTTTTGTTTAGTTATCTGATTTTTTAATTTAATTTTATGATTTTTATTGATTTTATTAATTAAATAACTATCTTTTTTCAAAAAAAATCTACACATCGTCACATTTACCTGTTCAACAGGTCATTTTTTTACTTGATGGAAAAATAAGCCAAGTTGAAGGTTTTTACGATACAAATGCCACTTTGAAGGTTTGAAATGCTAGTCGAAAATTTTTAAGGTTTAAAGTGTCACTAGGTGCCATTTTCAAGGTTTTTATGCGATTTTACCAAAAGAAAAATATATTCCCATTTCACTGAAGCTGCATTTGGGTAATCCCATATATATTAACTGAAACATTATAACATGTGAACTATGCCTTCTATCATCTTTTTTTTTTTTAACGATGACCCATTCTAATAACAAGAAAAAATAAGTTCACGACCAAACTGGTTTACATAAATGCAGCAAAACATGTACTGCAGAAATACAAGTAGAAAAAGAGAAACATCAACTACCAAAGACTAGAACAATACCAGTAGGTACCATTTGTTGAGGAGAACGTTATATACCTCGATCCTTCATGATTCATGAGATCTCTATCGAGGTGAAATACCGCTGACTCTAGAACACCAAAGTGTAATACTTGCAGCTCTTTCCATTCAAAGACAAGCTTTGTTAGGATTTGAAACACAAACGTGGTTCTTTGTGTTGCACCAAAAGATCGAGGAGCCACCCAAATCAAAAGTTTGGAAAACAAGTGAAGAAGACAAGGAAAAAAGGATTTAATATTGTGACTCCCCACGCAAATATGAGCAAGAGCTCCAAATCATTATATTGTATCCGGATAAAACTCAGCCAAAGGAGAAAAACGCTGATCAACACCATGACTGAACCGTTGTACCAAGACCAAGAGAAAGCATTTGTCTTAAGCACTGCTTCTTCACCACTTGAAGTAACAACAAACAAAGCAGAACAGACCCAAGCCGGATGAAACCGAGGCAAGGACAAAGTGAAACCCCATACAATACAACATGCATAAACCAACCATAACAATCTCAACTGAAGCAAGAAGAATCATGCACAACCATTAATAAGAGAATCCACCGAGTTACGAACTGAGCACGCGATTTGGGTCACAAAAGTGATGAAAGCTGATGCCAATTGTAACTATACCACAACGGCGATCTAACAGATCCGAGACCAATAACCTCACAACCCCTACAACTGAAGGGCTCAAGTAGATAATGCAAATAAAAATCGCCATACACCACAGTTGCAGGAAGGGCGAGAATAACACCACAACACCATCTCTGTTACTAACGAACTACAAGGCCACCAAACCTTAAATCTCTCAACAGAAACGATGACCCTAAAGAGGATTGAAAACACCGTAAAGAGAGGGAGGCGAAGAAGGTGGCAAATGATGTCGGAGGAAACAAGGACGCCATAACGAAAGAAAGAGCCTATCCCAGTGGTGGCGAAGCTAAACCACGGGGGAGGTGCCTGATCTTACAAAAAGACCTAAGCGGCTGATTAAAATGATTATTAGAATTCTTACACACTAAAATATATTGATCCATTTAAATATAGAATATAATTTATATCAAACCAACTATAAAATTAAATCTTTATTCTTTTATTAAAATAAACCTACGGAATTACTTAACATGAATAGAATAATATGATAATTAATAATTTTGATAATAAAGATTTAATAATTTTTATGTTTTTTGTCATTTTGTTTAATTTTATGTTATTATATAAATTAAACAATCATATTAATTATATAGTTAAAATTTAGAATATTTCGTATATGCTATATTTTGAATTTTAAAAAAATTACTAAAACTTTTAAAAGTCTCCCACTGATAATGATTTAATTTTTTTTTGTTATTATATAATACAAAGAAATGAATAATCATAAAACCATATGAATAGGAAGTTTCATTTAATATATATTCAGATTAATATACATATTTAATATGATAGAAACTAAACTATATATCATATAAAATCTATAAATATTTTAATTCTGAAATTCTAAAATACGCATCGTTCTTGCATTAATAAAATTTAAAATATTTTTAAAATTTTAATTTAATTAAATTATTAAAATATATTTTACATATTTTACATATTTATATATATATATATTATTTATTTAACATTTTGTAAAATATTCTATTTTAGCATGGTGAAGATGACTTACCTTGTTTATTTTTTAATATTCTAATAAAATTATTTATTTTTATATGCATAAATTAAACGCTTGTGTTTGCTTTTCTCTGTTAAAATATATGTCCTACTTCCAAAAAAGAAAACAAAATGTATCGTTATATTTATTTATTTTTAAATGCAAGGGAAATAAATCCACATCTATATATAAGTCTCTCCATTTAAGAAGCCACCTCATAATATAACTATCTAATTTGTTGACATCTAAGCACAATCTATTTATTGTTATTAAAAATGTGAGTTAATGAATGAAATTAATACAAAAGTCTTTAAAATAATTTAGATATATACAAATACATTGAAGGAAAAACAAAAAAGATTTCTCTTTCTTTTGTATCATAAAATTTTTTCTCCAGCACAATTTACTAATAAATAAAAGATTTGTGAAAGTATAAAAAACTCATTTCTCATGAAGTCACCTCATCAAGTAATTCTCTAATTTGTTGACACCTAAGCACAATCTATCTATGAATTGTTATTAAAATGTGGATGAATAAAATAATAAAAAGAATATTTCAAATAATTTAGATAAATACAAATACATTGAAGGAAAAAATATTTCCCATTTTTATATCATAAAAAAACTTGCCAACGTAATTTGCTAACAAATAAAAAAAAAATCAAAATGTGTAAATAAAATAATCTCTCTTCTCATTTATCATAAAGTAATCTCATCACGTACCTCTTTAATTTGTTGACATCTAAACCCAATTTATTTATGAATTGTTATTAGAAATATGAGTTAATAGATGAAATTAATAAAAAAAGTATTTCAAATAATTTAGATATATACAAATACATTGAAAGGAAGACAAAAAACCATTTCTCATTTTTACTCATAAAAACTTTTCTCCAACACAATAATATATTTATCTTTAATATTTCCAAGCCTAATACTTTACATTTACAAAAGATAGAAAAACATTGAATGAAAGTCATCATCATCTACATATATGTTAAATCTTTTAATACTTGATTTTAATAATAAACTATATATAAATAAATCAAAATGAAAAATATGTTGTTATTTTAATAATTTAAGTATATATAAATAAGTAAAATGAATATGAAAGGTTGTTTTATATCACAAAACATTACAATTTTAACAGATTACTCAAGCTACTATAACTTATAGAAATTCCATATACTAATAAATATTTACATTTTCAATATTTTCAAAGTTAAAAAACATTTAAGAAATATAAGATAGGTTATTAAATATTATTTAATGCAAATATTTTAGCATTTTATAAATTAAAGTAATATTTATATCAAAACAAAATATAATAAATAAAAATAAAAATTTCTTGTTAAATAATAAGAAACTATATTTTAATTCTGCCAAATAACTAATTAATTATATAGAAGGACGTAAAAATTAATATATAAAATTTATTTAGAAAATTTTAATCAGTTATTTAGATGATATGGTTTATTTAATCAACAAGTATATTAGTATATTAAAAATTCAATAATGTATATCTGTAAATATTAAAGATTAATATTGTATTTTCATGAGGTATAACCAACCCAAGATATTTTTATAACAGTAAACGAAATATTTTTTACATCAATTAAATTAGTATTTTTTTTATAAGTATATATAATTAAATGAAAATTTAGTTCTCTCATATAGACGATTTTTGTGTTTTCTTTTGTCACAAAAGAGCCCCCAAAAAAGAAAATAACCAAAATGTTTCATCAAAAGACAAGATATTTAAACCCTAGATATATAAATACAAATAAAAAATAAAAAATTGAAAAATATTTTTATAGTTTGAATTATATGTTTTCAAATTCAATTTTTTTTATAATTTTTTTGATTTTTCTTATAAATTTCTTTTGAAATTTGAAAATGCCTTTTGAAACTATTTTCAAAATTTTAATATTTATTTTTTATTTTTAAAAATTTGAAAACTCAATCTTAAAACTCCACCCCTTAACTCTAAACCATAATTCTAGATTAGTTAACCCTATGGGTATAAGTGTATATTTGCCTATTTAATGAAATATTTTGGACATTTTAATCTTTGGAGACTATATTTGTGACAAAAAACTGTTTAGGGCTATCCTGTGATATTTCTCTAAATGAAAATACAAATAATTTAATAACAATGCAAAAATCGGAATATAGTCTATGTTTTACTTATTTAATCCAATGATAACATTTATTAAGGAAATCTACTTACAATCATAATTAAGATCTAAAAATATGTAAAATAATTACATTTCATGATTTTTTCTATGACAAGATATACTTATGAACTAGATTGAGACCCGTGCCTTGCACGGGATGAATTTACTTTATAATGTATATGATATAATGTACAATAAACTATAGTAAGAATCTCTATTACAAAGAAAGTGTATTTTTGTTTTTCTGTGTCCACTTTATATCTATGTTTGATATGAGACTATTTGAAAAATTTAATGGGTTACACCACATTTGATGGACTGTTAACGTTAATAATAAAAATAAGTTCAATGTAATGTTTTGAAAAAAGGACCATACACTGACTCGATATTGTAGCTGGATCAACGATTAATGTTTTGAAAAACGGATCGGACATAGACTCGGTATTATAGCTGGTACAACGGTTGGAATGGTCCAACCAGGTCAATCAGATTTTAAGTTTTAATCTAATTTTAAATTAATTAATTATGTATATTGTATAACTAAAAAATTATATAATGTATATCATTGTTAAAATCTAAAAATTATCTGAAAATAAAATGAAAACCTCAAAATAATATAAGAATATAATGAAAATCAATTTATTTTTATTTTTTTGAATAAATGTTAAATTTTATTCAAAATAAAAAAAACCTTATTACAGCAATGTGTGTCCTATACTTGTGAACATTTTTAATAAATGAAACATTGTTTTCTAACAAGATCAAAACTTCTTCATGGTTGTCTAGCTTCAAACCAAACCGCCATGCCTCCCTCATAATCCTTATCACCCCTTCTTCTTATCACAGTAAATTGATTCCTCATATTTTTGTCCAATCGCATGATCATCACAGTAGCAGGAACAGCCAATTCTCCATGCCTTCTTCTTTTTCGTTCTCTCCAAATGGCATGGACTGTTGCTTGAAGCATATATCTAGCAATGTATAAGTTCATCTTGCTCCAGCTTGATGGACCCGAGATGAGGTTGACAAGATTCTCCCAAACTCGTGTGTGTTGATCCTTAAGCATCCCTTTCATTAGAGCATCCCATACTTGTGCTGAGTAGGCACACTCGAAGAACAAATGCGTCAAGGTCTCCAGCGGTTCACGACATAGAGCACAAGAAACATCAGCATTCCCATTCCAATACTGCATTCTATCCCCTGTTGCTAATCTCCCACGCATAGCAATCCATGAGATAAAAGAGTACTTCGGAGTAGCATGTTTGAACCAAATTTCCTGATGCCAGTGACATTGATGATGGCTATCTCTAATACTCAACCAAGTGCTTTTTGTAGAGAAAGATTTTTTGTATTTACCTTTGTCGTTTCTCCATATTGGTATATCTTCTTCTAGGACCCGACCTTCTTTTACTTTCTCTATCTCCATCTCAATTCTATTGAGAATTGCAACACGATGATTTCTCCTTCGATGATTCATACTATCCTCCACTGTCGCGCAAATGGGGATACCCATATCAATATAACTTCCCTCACGAACAATATCTTTCAGAATCCCCAAAGAATTCCAAGACTCAGCCCAAAAAGAGGTGTTCCTTCCATTACAAACTTGAACTTTGTAAAATTTCTTCGCAAGCTCTCTACTCTTGAGAATCTTTCTCCACATCCATGAACCAAAATCAATTTATTTAGATATATATTAAAGATATGAAATCTTTTTAAAATTTACAATTTTTTATTTTATTTTTTAACTTGAATTTAAGAAAACCAAGTTTTAATATCTAATCCGATCACCAGTTTTTGTGAGTTTGACTGGTTTTAAATGGATTTTCCAATTTAACTGAAATCCGGTTTTAGCACAATCCAAAACCGATTATAAGAGCAAGTCACAGTACGGCTGGTCCAACTGATTGGTCAGGTCGAACCGGCTGATCCGATCCGGTTTTCAAAATACTGGTTTAATGTCACAAACATTATTATTATTATTATTATTATTATTATTATTATTATTATTATTATTATTATTATTATTATTAGACTTTATATAACTAATTAGCCGAAAACAAAAATAATTTAACACAAATATGATATTTTATTTATTTATCTTGCAGCATTTTGTGATTTATTGATCAGAGAGGACGCTAAAAAGCCTCTTATAAAATGATGGACTTTTTTACAACTTAGATAAATGATCTTTATCAAAAAAATCATTATTTTCCAGTTATTATCAATATATTTAGATACGAACGTAAATTTATATCTAATTTGATTCATAGTAACACTATATCTAGGTGATAACCTGCAATTCCTCCTATACATTAAATGAGAAGTCACTTTAGTGACTTTTGCTTACGTGTCGATCACTGGTGAGGTTTCAGAAAATTGTTTTAATTTGATTGGTCATTGATTTTATATTTTTACTTATTTTAATTAGATCTAAAAATTTATGGTAAGTCTAAGATCATTTAATATCACTTGCAGAAATAATCTAAAGGATATTACAAATAAAAACTTATGGTAACTAATTTTCAAATTATGGAAAGACTAATAATGTTTGATTTCTTATCTATAATATTTATACACTATATAATATCCTCCTATATATTAAATGAGAAGTCACTTTAGTGACTTTTTCTTACGTGTCGATCACTGGTGAGGTTTCAGAAAATTGTTTTAATTTGATTGGTCATTAATTTTATATTTTTACTTATTTTAATTATATCTAAAAATTTATGGTAAGTCTAAGATCATTTAATATCACTTGCAGAAATAATCTAAAGAATATTACAAATAAAAACTTATGCTAACTAATTTTCAAATTATGGAAAGACTAATAATGTTTGATTTCTTATTTATAATATTTATACACTATACAATATAATATAATAAACGGAAAATTTTAAATCGTATAAAATCCTCACATGTTTTATAAATCATTAATAATTTGATTGGTCGATGATTCTCAATTTTTATTTATTTTAATTAGATTTAAAAAGAAAAGATAAGTCTATTACCAATTAATACAACTAATCGTTGAAATTTTCAAAAAACAATAACTAATCGTTGAAATTGTGAAATTATCAAAAAGAAAAGATACTAATCGTTGAAATTGTCAAAAAATTAATAATATTGATCAATTTTGATATTTATAAAATACATAAAATAGTAAACTAAAAAGAGTTTATATAAACTGTTATAATGCTTTTATATTCTTATATAAAGCATTATATTTGTATATAAATTATTATTATAAATATTTACGTCTAATAAAGTTTATACATGCTTTATAAATCATTTACAAAATTATATATACATTTATAAAATTATTTATCTTAGCTTATTATATGTTTTAAATTATTATAAGAGGTTGTAAGTCACTTATACATGCTTATAAATTAATTTATAAAATCTATTTTGCAATCTCATTCCCCTATATATTAATTGAGAAGTCAATTTATTGACTTCTGCTGACGTGTCACTTATACAGATAATTTGAGAAAAATCTTTATTATTTCATTGATCGAAATTCTTTTTTTTCTCATTTATTTTAAATAATACCAAACATTAATAAATTATTTTATGTTGAATACATATTACTTGCAAGTTGATATCATATTATTACATTGCTTTAATGTAATTTACATTAATGATTTTAATTAGTTAATTGGTGATATTAATAATTTACCTTATCTCGAATATGGATTACTTGATATCATACTAATTGCAAACCACTTTATGAAATATAGTTTAATATCTTTTTAAAAATTTTAATATCTTTTTTTAAAACTGATATCATATTGCAAGTTGCAAAAGAATCATGAAACATCATTGAAATAGTTTTCGTTGATAAAGAGGTAATGATACTACTAATTTTTGCAACTCGGAATCATCTTTTATTTTTATTGTAGTCAACTAATATTTACAATTGTAATAATGTTTCATAACTATTTATTTTGTTTTGATGCTACTCTTATCATTTATTTTTTAACTCATAAATTTTAAATGTTCAACCAGAAGACAAAAATTCATGCTTCAGTTGGTGAACAGTTCATCAAAAAATTTGAAACGATATAACTGAGGGTGATGCTATGGCCATAGAGTTATTCAAAATGTACACAGCTGTTGGTAATTATTAGGGATGGCAATCAAGGACCTGGACCGCGGGCATGGCCCGTAAAGGCTTGCTGCGGGGTGGAATTGGGCCTCCATTTGATAAGTCCCGAAATTTGGACGGGCTCAAAGCGGACGGGTTCAAAGCGGGATGGGCTCAAAGCGGAATTGGCCGAAAGCGGGATGGGTTAAACTGCGGGATTTTGAAGACCCGCAATCCTAAGTCTCCATTGAGAGAGAGAGAGAGAGAGAGAGAGAGAGAGAGAGAGAGAGAGAGAGAGAGAGAGAGAGAGAGAGAGAGAGAGAGAGAGAGAGAGAGAGAGAGAGAGAGAGAGGGATGAGACATTATGGAGCTTCGTTGATGGTGATTTCAGGGTCGATGATGCTTCCGGTCCCAAGCCTGATCTGCACCGTGGAGCTTCTTCAAGCCATCATAAATGATAATAAAAACATTTGTTTTGTATAAGCTTAATGTATTGATCTTGTAAGAGTATGCTCGATCATGTGCAAGCTGAAACTCAATTCTTGTCTATGTTTGTTTATGCATGTAGAAACAAGCAATGTAATATTCGATGTCCCGCGGGACGGCCCACGAAGGCCTGTATATTTCGCGATATGGGATTGGGCAGCTAGTTTGAGGACCGCATCCCGCTGGACAGGCCTGCCGTGTACCGCCAGAAGCCGAACCCGCAGCGGTTCCGTACGGGATGGGACGGGAGAGTCCAATTGCCATCCCTAGTAATTATTATACAAGCACACTGCACACATCGTTTCAAAAGTAGCTTCTATCAAACAATTTTTCTTGCAAAAGTTGATGATTCTTCAAGTGAAATTTCCGAAAAATATTTTGAGGATTACAATAATACTAGGTGTTTTTCTACGCCACACACATAAATAAATTTTCTGTTAAACATCAAAAAGAATTTCTGGTATCCCAAAAGGTGACTTCAAGCCTGACCTTTTTTTATTAGATATCTTAACCTTATGTTTTTATTTATACATAATTTGCCCCATTATTAAAAACATCCGCCTCTATCCGTCCGTACAGGATGCGGGCCAGTCACCTACTTACCTATTTAACATAGAAACATAAATTTATATTCAGTGGGAACCTAAGTATATATGTAACCTATAAACATAGAGATATATTTAGTGGGAACATTAGTATATATTTAAAATGAACATAAACTTTCAAATGATTAGAATAAAGTGATACACCAAATAAGTACAGAAAATCGCAATTTATTATTTAATATCATATATCTTGATTCAAAAATCATTGGCGGTACAATTGCTTCTTTCTAATTTATTTTTATCTAAGTACACAAATCATATATCTTCAAAACGTTAGCATTAGCTGTACATTCGTTTCTTTCCAAAAATAATCTAACCACATAAATCAAAAAATTCAATACGTTATTTTTGGTAATTTCTTTTACATTTTGAACACCCAGGAAATATACGCAATAACTTTAGAATGTTTTGTTCTACAGTTCTATTGAATATCTCAAATAATATACACTATAACATATGTAAAGTAAGTTTAACAGAGGATCGAACGATTGTGATCGCTTGAAAGTGAAGAATATACTAAAAACGAATGTGCATTTTAAAAACTAAGAAATGAAATCATTTATCAGTTTAAAACCAACTTTATTAAAATAAATTAATAAGAATGAAATTAATACTATGCTGATGACAAAAAAGGATGAGATTTCCATTTAATGGAGTACATTACACGTCATGTATATACTTTTAAGGGAACTAATATTATGAGGTATATCTTATAAGGAATATTAAAATTTTGTATACAGTAGATATTTTCATTCATGAGCGAATATTTCGCTTAACTAATGGTGCATTAAGTTAATAGTCATTTATTATTTCTTTTAATAAGGCAATCTTCCAATTTAGTCGAATGTATTTATATTTTAACGTAAGTCACGAAGATATAAATAATAGGCTTAGCCTAAGTATAATTTTAATATATCCCTAGCGAAATCACTATCTAGATTTTGGACCAACATTGTTTTTCAGTTGAATATGAAGCTGCCATGTCAGTATTGTTTTAATTGTTATGCTAATTAACTGACAACTCAGCAGAACACTTTTTAATTAGTACAAACTACAGGCGGGACCGTCTTAACCTATTCAATAGCCTTCGGCGAAACACAAAAATTGGGCTCTATTTTAAATATTTTTTTCATTACATTTTTTAAGTTTAATCAAAGAAATTTCAGTAACGTGAAACAAATAGAAAAAGAGATAAGAATTCCTTTGAATACGAAAAAGATAATAAATGAAATATTGTTGTTATATAGGTAAATTAGATTTAGGTATTATGGACCTTTCTATTATAATGTTACTAGCTATTTGTTCCTTAGCAAATTAACATGGACCTTTTATTTTTACTAAAATCACACAAAAAATTCCGGACCCATGGCCATTGCTCCTCTTGCCATAGTCAAAAGCCGGCACTGATTACAGGTTATAACTTTTTAAATGTTTCTCTTTTAATATATAGAGGATGATATCTAACATAATAACAAAACAACTAGTAAAGCCAGCCTTAAAAAAAACAAAGATTAAAGCCCAACTTTTCCAACGGTAATTAACGTTTACACCAAAAAAAAAACTTTTCCAACGGTAAGCGCATATCCATTGGTAGAAGTTCCCGTCAATGGTGTCAGATAAGTATCTGGATCGAAGCCTAAGAATGGAACCGAATACTGTAAGACCTAATGCTCTAAAATACGGATCCTCAAGCAATCCCACCACCACCAAATGGCTGTGAAATCCTCTTTTATTTCACTCTATTTTTCAAACTTACGTAAATATTTAGTATAAAGTCATGCTCCAATAGTTATGAGACTTGTGAAGTGTTACAACTCGTGGAAGAAAAGGTGCTCCCTCCATGACCAGTGACGTGGAACAGAAAAATAGAAAATCTTGATCTAGCTTATCTTTTACTTTGCTTCTTTGTTGGATTGCTGTATGCCGTAATCCATACGTGTAGTTCATAAGAACTATAGATTACAATAAGTAATATACCCTTTTTTCTGAAAAGGGCATAAGTAATATACCCTTTTTGTATGGAACATTCCAATTAAACCTTTTTAATTTACTGTAGTACATTAAATATATAGTTTTTTGGGGCTTAAATATATAGGTGTAATTAATCAATAGTATAACAATTCATTAATAATATGGTATGAATACATTAAATATCGATGCAAGATGCGATATGAAATACGCAAATATGTATAAATTTTCAACCATCTATCAATGATTTGAATACAAGAAACCATGTCTTTGATATTTACGACAAAATCCATTCAGATTAATATTAACTTAGATATTAATTTCCTTAAGAATATACTTGTATGGTTTTGATCATACATATATGTTAATCGAATTATTTGTATGATTTAAATATTAGACTGAATAACCTAGATTAAATGTAATTTATGCTAATGACAAAAATTGGTATAATATCTATTGCATTTTCAAAAATGCACAAGATAAAAGATACAAAACAATCACATTAATGAATAGTATATGAATATGGTTTATATAAAAATAAACTTGATTATATTTTTGTAAACAAAGCGGTCATATACTTCTATTATCGAAATATAAAATAAAACCATCGATTATATTTAATAACAAAAACTGAATGCACTTTTAAAATAGCATTTGTAGACCTAATATTCATATTGATGACATATTTTTCAATCATGTGGTACAAATATTAACAGATCTTAATTGTTACAGATCAATGATTTAATTGAAAATATTATATTAAATTTATATCACAAATATTAACAAATCTTAAAAGATTTATTTAATAAAAAATAACATATACATTTATTCTATTATAATTACGAAATTAATTAAATATTTAATAGATTTGTAAAGTGAAAAATGAAATATAACATTAATATTTTTAATAAATACGAATATATATTTATTTAGTAAATAAAAAGATTTGAAAAGATTTTATTCGGATATAATTAAGAGAAAATCTAGGTATATCTATTTATAATTTATAAAGGAAGCAAATATGTCTATATATATCATTAATGAATGAATGGGTTGTGATTTCTAGTAAGGATCCATTTTTTTAAATATCACACATGGATATGAAGTCATGACTTCTCTTTAATATAATAGATAACTATATTTTGACCCGACCTTGAAAGGGCGGGTATTATTTTTCAATTTTATGAAATATATTATTTGTTTGTAATAAGTGAATGTATTTATCTTAGTAAAACTTTCTTTATAATAAATTCGACACATAGAGTCTCTCTGGTAGACGATGTGTTTTTCTGGGTTTGTTTTATTTCCTCTCCAATCAACATATTTATTTGGCTTGTTGTTAAAATAAATGATTTTAGAACGCAAATGTACAATACTTTATATTGATATTTTGTTTAAACAATGTGACATATTTCTATATTAATTAAATTTTTACATTGTAATTTAATTTTTATACAAATCAACATATTTGTGTAGTTTGTTGTTAAAAGAAATTATTTTGAATCCAAATGTTTAGTACTTTTATATTGATTTTTTGTTATGTGCAGCCATTATTTTTGGTTCAAATATCCGATTCATTTTCAAATACATTCGTTATTTGAATATTTTTAGTTTCCTATACATCAGAACAAAATTCATACAGACCCAGGGGATCCAACTTGAAACTCACACATAAATTTATATCCAAACAAGGGTACCCAAATGTCTATGCCTAACGGATTCCGTAAACAAATAAAAAAATATTTTTATGTGTTTGGCTAAATTAAGTGAAATAGAAAATTTTATTCAGTAATATTTGTAAAATATTAATAATGATCAATATATGAATATCGATTTGTTTAGATAAGTTTTGGAATTGTAATTAATTAATTTAAATTTATTTTAAATGCAGTGGTAGAATCTGTAAATAAAAAAATACAAAAAGGAAGTACTTAAAAAGAAATTTCAAAACCCAAAAAATATATATCCGAAGAAAACGACCCGTACCTAAATGGATACCCGAATGTCTATGCCTAACTGATTTCGTAAATAAATAAAAAATATTTTTATGTGTTTGGCTAAATGAAGTTAAATAAATTTTTTTTATTTACGAATATTTTAACAATATTAATAATGATCAATATATGACTATCAATTTTTTTAGATAAGTTTTGGAATTGTAATTAATTAATTTAAATTGATTTTAAATGCAATGGTAGAATCTGTAAATAAAAAGAAACACAAATATGAAAATACAATATGAAAATATAAATTATTCTAGACAAATATTATTTTAATAGTTTAACTAATTTTTTTTTAAAATGTATGTAGGCAAATTGTCCAAAATAAAAAAGACATATTTTATATGTGATTCTCTGTTAATTATTTCAGATTATGAATTTATTTTACTTAACTCAAAAATATATTAGTATTTAATATCTATTTTATCATGTGTATATATGTACTTAGATAAGTTTAGAATTGTAATTAATTAATTTAAATTGATTTTAAATGCAGTGGTAGAATCTGTAAATAAAAAGAATTACAAAAAAAAATACTTAATTTATTATAAATGCAATGACTAAATGTGTAAATAAAAGGAAGTAAATATATTGCTATCCATGTTTTTCAAACAATTTTCATTTAATATTGTTATCTATGTTTCCAAACAAATCTCCTTTTTAAACCGCAATTCATGTCTCCCAACACTCCAATTTTGTACTTGAGTTTTAATAATATAGACTAGAGTTTGACCCGCGCTTTCAAAGCGCGGAATATGTTTTTTTTTGTTATACTGTTATGTAATGTCTTATATGTTTGTTTAATGTCAGAGATTAGTTTCAATCTTAAAAGTTTGCATTTTGATGATTATAATTGTGACATTAGATATTTATAAGTTCATTGTTCGCCTCCATATATTTTTTGTTATGTGGTATTAATGTTTTAAAGCCAGATTATGATACGCGATTTATATTTATTCATTCGATCGTTAATATTTAAAATTGAGAGTTTAAATAAAACAATGGATATTGCTAAAAGTAAAATTGTTGTATGTTTTGTATGATTTAATATTGCTAAAAATCAAATTAAACTAATGTCGATGTGTTATATCCGAACCCGATCCATACTTACAAATTTATCATAATAGGACCTAGTAGGTGATTTAAATTAGAACCAAAATTCAAAATACCCAACCTGTATTCCAACACGTGAATGGTCAAACATAAATTAAAGTGCATTTTATGTTTTCTCCAATTAGTTTTATATTTGAAAAATATTTTACCTATTTATTGAGTAACCCATAAAACTATACACATAAAAATATCAATAAAAACATAATAACATGTTCCATCATATCATTAAATATTAATAGTAACTAACTATTAATATTTATTTTATCAAATATATATATATATATATATTTAATTTTAATAGTATATATATAAGAATTACACTATTATGTATTTCATGCTTGTATTAAAGTACAGTTGTATATTTATGAATTAGTATGTATATAATTTTTTTTATCTCTAAATAAAAGATAATAGATTGTTTACTTCAATTTAGTGAGTTTATAAATTTTATTCATTATTTTTAAAAATAATATATTAGTTATTTCGTTCCTTAATTTTAGGTTAGAGTATATATTTAATAATAATTAAGTGATGTATAAGTAGATAAATGTATTAAGTTATTTTATATTTATTAACTGCTATAGTAATTTAATTATGAATATAAAATATGTATATATAATTATTATGGAGATGTTATTTCTTATTCTATAAATAAAAATGAATTAATATTCTTTATTATTATTATAGCTGATATTAGTTACGAATTTTACTATTAAAAGTAAATATTAAAACAGATGTATATTTAAGTTTTAAATAAAAGATATTAAAATATATTATTAAAATGCAATCTTAAAAGATATTTGAGAATATATTTTTGGATATCTTGTTTTGAAATATTAAAATAATAGGTTAGATATGAAATATATTTAATTATAACTAAGTATGAGAAATAATAGGAAGTTAAATAAATGTTATGGTCCAACATAGACTATTTGTAAGTAGATAAAAAGTTCTTCTGTTTTAATAGTATTGATGATTGAAGGATTGAAAATATTTCGTAAAGAAGCTTTTTTTTTTGAAAAAAAAAATTGTAAAGAAACATTAAATAGATGTTCTCCTATAAATTGCGATAATATAAATAAATTGAAGTATTCTCATTTTCATCCAAGAGCCATCTTAAGGAAATAAATTGTTCTTGTTTGACTAAGTCGGTCCGTATAGTTTGTCTTTCGTGTTTTTCTTCAATGCTAACAAACATCTTCCATCATAATACTAAAGCTCTTAAACGTATAAACCAACAACGCAAATCTCTCATAGTCGATCACCTAAAATGTTTCTCCTACCACACAATCTAGTTGTTTACCAATTAATTGTGACAAAGAACTACCGACTAGATGTAAACGCTGTCTTAGATCATTTTGATATAGTGGTAAGAGTTAGTATCTCATTTTATAAGTGGCTGAAACAGCAAGTTCACTACTAAAGTTAAATGTTGATAGTACAGAGACTATTGTATATTAAGTGGTACGACAATTATGGAATGATATTATAGATTGATATGGTACATTCATAAACTAAACTAAATATAGCGTCATAGGCGCATAATTTTCCTCTCATTATTGCATATCCAAGTAGTGTTGATTGGGGCCTCATCTTCCACGAGCCACAGGTTCCCCAATTTCTACGGTTATCCATCATTAGCAAATAAAGGTGCTAAATGCATATAAACAGGTCGTTCGACAAAAATAAAAGGATTTATATACATGTCACTATTCTTTTGTAAAGAAAAGATATATATATATATATATATATATATATATATATATATATATATATAACTATTCTTTTGTAAAGAAAAGATATATATATATATATATATATAATACATTTTACTGATGAATTATAAAAATATGTTCCTTTGTTTTGATTGAATATCAAATTTATTGATCAAAATAAGACACATTTACAAGATAGTATGTATACACTATGCTAAAATAGAGTAAAGAATGAAAGAATACGAGGTCTCAAGTTTATGCTTAATTAAATTCAAATCATCTTCTCAACAGTCCTTCAAGCGGACGAGATCATGCATATCGTAGAGAGGATATGCGATTTCGAACCAATTTTCCAATCCTGCGAATGAGTTTATCTGCTGAGATTCATTCTCCTCCATGTCTTATTGAATTCCTCTCCATCCACAGATAATATAGCTAGATAGCACACTGAAAATTTATCCTTAGGAGAATCGTTTCCATGCGGCATTTGTTGGGGTTCATAAGAGTTGAAACCTTGGCTTGCCAGTTAGGCGAAATTGTTTGGCCAAGTAACCTTTCAGCAATGTTCATCCATATGGTAAACGAATAAGGGCAGGCAAAATTTTTCACTATGCGAAATACTCGAATACATGCTCACATGCCATCTATCATTTATAAGAAAAGGATACGAAAATAATATCTGAATATACCATTAATATACTTAGTTTTTTTTTTGAAAAAAAATAGTTTTTCACTAAACAGAAGTTTTGGTTAGGTGCCAACAGCTTCGCTTGTCACCATAACCATAACCAAAACCTTGGCACCAAAAATGGAATTTTGACACTCCCCACGGTAATATTGAATATCTAAGTTAGGTTTTATCAAATCCATTTACTTGAACTGTATAACTTACACTTATTGATCAACAGAATTTTTTTAAATTTTTTTAATTTTTTTTTTCATCAAAACCACATATTCATATTGATTATGTGTGCCACACTGGTAGCTCCGCATCCATGTGAACGACAAAGGACGGCTGCTTTCTGACACTTCGTGCTAGACTATCCGCCTTTAAATTCTTCGTTCGTGGTACATGAATGATCTCTGAGCTGAGAAAATTTTGTTTCAGGGTCTTGATATCTTCCAAATAGCTTGCAAAAGCGGGCTATTCTTCTGGTTCCGAAACCATCTTCACCAATTGAGAACAATCCGTTGCAAAAGTAACCCGAAACTGACGTAGATTCCTCATACACTCCAATTCCCAAAGTAACGCTTCCACCTCCGAATGAAGGGGATAGATACTAGCCCTGACATTTATTGCTCCCATCAAACCATCATAACCTTCTAGAGTACTATACCAACCTTGTCCTGAGAATAACTCATCCTCCTTCCAAGAACCATCTATAAAGCACCAACGTCCAGGGATTGTCGGGAGGGTTGAAGCCTCGGTATGTTGTTCTGTTCTTTTATTTTTCAAAGCTTGTGCTTCAGCCCAAAACGTTGATTCCATTTCTGCAATGTTAAGTGTGTCCCGAGGATCTACGTCAAGATTACTGAAAACCTTATTATTCCTTCCTTTCCAGATGTACCATAGAATCCATGCAAATTGGTGGTCCTCCATTTGCGGATTAATTCTCCAGAATAAATGATCCATATTTGTGAAGAGGGAACCAGTGGGAAAATTCGCCGGATTCAAAGGAATCTTTGAGAGGACCCAAACCTGACGAGCTGGAGGACATTCAAAAAATACATGATTTATCGATTCCTCTGGAGCACCACATCTATCACAACATATATCCCCTTGTAATCCTCTTGCTTTCAAATTTTTCCTAACTGCTATGCACCCCGATACCAATTGCCATAAGAAATTTTTAATTTTTGGTGGGCACCTAACTTTCCAGCAGTACGCTTTCAGGATATCCACTGTGGGTCCCAGCATTGTTGGTTGTTTTTCTCTATCAGGATAAATTCGCTCTACTTGATATCCTGATTTAACCGTGTATTTCCCATTCTTGGTGAAATGCCATCCATCCCTATCGCCCATATGAATCCTACTCAGAGGTATACTTTCGATAATCTTTGCATCCTGAGGATCCACTAGCGTTCGAATAACCTGTGAATTCCAAGTTCGCGAAGTTGAATCAATGAGAGAATCAACTGTAAGATCAGGGTAACTGTTATGATGGTTTTTATTTGCTGGTCTCGGGCGAGTGGATGGAATCCATGGATCGTTCCATACAGAGATAGACGATCCTGATCCCACCCGTTTAATTAGTCCTTTGCTAACCAGAGATCTAGCAGAAACAATACTCCGCCAGCCATATGACGGGGAATATGATCGGATCGGTTCAAGGGGTGAAGCATTCCTGTAGTACTGTCCTTTAAAGACTTGAGAAAACAAAGTATTTGGTTTCTCTATCAATCGCCATAACTGTTTGCCGAGCATGGCTGTGTTAAAACCTAATCCACCTTCATCCTTTTCTAAGCATACTTTATCCCATGATTTCCAATGCATACCTTTTGTACTACCGCCTGGACCCCACCAGAATTGTGCTACTGCATTCGTCACCTTCTTTGTAGTTGTCTTGGTTAACCGATAGCAAGACATCACATGATTTGGCAATGCCGTGACCACTGATTTGATGATCACCTCTGTCATGTCCCCGTACCTGGAACTTGACATGGACATAGACGATTCATCAGAAACGGGATTGCTTGGGATCAGATCATGAGAATTGATTGTGAACAAGCTGTAATGAAGTGTATGATCAAAATGGATCATGAGAAAACTAAGTGTAGGTATGGAAATAGACCAAGGGAATTAGAAGGATTGAATAAGATGAAGAAAGCTAGCTGGACGCAGTGTATAACAGCTAGAAGATACAAGGAAAAAGCTCAACCAGCTGAACGGAGCTCGGTTGGAGCTCAGGTAGAGGGTGTCAGCTCCCTGAGAGTGTGTTAGCTCCCTGAGCTGGATGGACTATCTCACTCAGCTGGGTCAGTTGGGGATCAGCTCAAATCAGCTGGACTGAGTGTTCAAGTCTCGGGCAGTTAGACCAGGTCCGGAAAGTAACCGGGCCATGTGGACGATCCATGTGTACCGACGGGCCGATGGGCTCTTGTGGTTAGGAAATGGGCATGGGCAGTCACTTTGGGATTGTTTTGGACATATCAAAGAGTGGTTGGGCAGGCCCAGGACGTCTGGTAACTGCTATAGACTTAGGAGTTATTTATAAAAAAGGAGTAACCGCCCAAGAGCAGTTATGGGCAGTTATGGGCAATGGTTGGGAAATAACCACCCCTTTTTCTAGAAAAAGGCAGGAAAGTCCGTGCCTTTGGAGGCACGCCAGGGATCCTTTTTCCTCTCTGAAACACAAAGAAAAACAGAGAAAAAAGGTTAGGAGGTCAAATTAAACAATCCAAACCAGAGAGAGATGTGAAGGCAGCAAAGGGGCAGATTGAGGACAATCAAGAGGGGAGTTGTGAATGACCCTCTGGTGAGTTTTGATTATTGTTGCCACGCCCCTGGGCTTCCTCTACATCCATAGAAGACACGTAAATAGCCAGGAGAGAGGTTGGAAGACCAGATTCCACTTTCAAGGGCAGAGACAGCCTTGAAGGCAGATGTGTGTGGAATGACAGTTTCATGGGAAACAAAAGGGGAAGTGATGAACGACTTTTGGATGGGTTTCGATCATGGATGATCATTCCCTGGGATTCCTCTATAGCCTGGAAACACACGCAGATGGTTAAGAGAAAAGGGAGAAGGCCAGACTCCACTCTGAAAGGCATGAACAGCCTTGAAGGTGGATGCAGTGCAGAAACTGGTTTCATGGGAGTTCCATGGATGGGAAGTTTGGTACGACCCTCGATTGGATCTTAACAATACTGGAGATATTGATAAGACTTGATGGAGGCATGCTTTGTAGAAGCATGGTCGTCCATGACAAGGGATGACACAAGATCTACAATCATCATTGATGAGGTAACATGTTTATGATTACTTTCTGGTTTATAAATCTGTCTCTTGTGGTGCTGTTAAGCCAAGGTAAGGCACGCCCCTTGAAGATCATATATTGTGATGTAAACTAAGGATCCAGGACCCTGAGAGGAGGGGGGGGGAATCATTGTTGATCTACTTCATCCATGTGGGGTGATAGTTAGATGCTGTTCATTGGATAGTGATCCATGATGGTTAATGGTCTGATGTTGGATTTGATCATGGTGTGAACCATGGATCCGACCCGTTGATGAGACACATGGGGGTCCTAGTATCAGAGGAACCATGTGGAGTGCAAGGTCCAATTCATTTAGATCCAACAGCAAGCAAAGGAGAGGAGTAAGGCTAGTACTTGTTGGTATGGACCACAAATATTGTCCTGGTGTGTTTATATAAGGAAGGCCGTGTGTGATCTGATCATGGGCAAGGATGGACGACCTGATCCATGGATGGTGGATCAAGGTGTCTGATCTGATTGATCAAGGTTGCACCGGTGGTAAGAGCAACACTAATCAGGTTCAGTGGGATATGGTTCCATGGCCGGTTAGAAAGTGTGAAGACTCATCAGTTCTGAGTCATGTGGGGTGGTTGGTTGATTGACTTAGGATCTGATGGGCGTTGTTAGTCCATGAAAGGACTTTGTTCCAGGGGAGTACACGCCTGAGGCATGGTGGTACTAAACCAGGCCTTGGCCGGTTCAGTTATGAAGTCCTTGGCCATCGGCCGGACTGGTCATGGTCGAGCTGAAGTCGACCCCGTCCGGGAAGGGACCTGGGTCGCTTTACAACCAAGTCTGAGATTGACTTAGGGTTGAGATAAAGACGATCAATTCCAGTGAGGGATGAAGATAGCATTACAACCAAGTCGGAGATTGACCTAGGGTTGGGATATAGTCGATCAAGTCTAGTGATAGATGAGGGTCGCAGTACAACCGAGTCGGAGATGGACCTATGGTTGGGATAAGACGGCTGAGTCCCAGAGTGGACTAGGACCAGAATATGATCAATTCCATGAGTGGAATAGGATTGAATTATGTCAATGTCCGGTGATGGACAGAAGTCAAGCATATGGCGATTTAGTCTAGTATGGACTAAGATCTGAAATAGAATAAAGTCTGAGGAGAGACATAGACTTGGTGTCTACTAGGATCGCAACCTAGAAAGTTGGGCCAGTGACACAATTCATGTCCTTGTATGGGTGCTTGATGGACCAAAGGATGGACCACTTGATAAGATTTTGGGTTAAATCTCAATCAAAGTGGGGGAGACTTGTATTTATGATGATCAAAATGTGGTTTTTGAGAAGGAACAAGGAGGGAGATGCAACAAATTGGTTAGGGAGAACCAATCGAGCATTCTCCATGTTCCGAATGCAAATAGTTTGGTTGGAACCTTTGTCATGAGACAAGACGTCAGCACCACTGGATTCAAGGACGAATCCATCCTGAGTGGGGGAGATTTGTCTTGTCCCCGTTCCTGGAACTTGACATGGGACATAGACGTTTCATCAGAAACGGGATTGCTTGGGATATGATCATGAGAATTGATCGTGAAAAGCTGTAATGAAGTGTATGATCAAAATGGATCATGAGAAAACTAAGTCTAGGTATAGAAATAGACCAAGGGACTTAGAAGGATTGAATAAGATGAAGAAAGCTAGCTGGACGCAGTGTATAACAGCTAGAAGATACAAGGAAGAAGCTCAACCAGCTGAACGGAGCTCGGTTGGAGCTCAGGTAGAGTGTGTCAGCTCCCTGAGAGTGTGTCAGATCCCTGAGCTGTATGGACTAGCTCACTCAGCTAGGTCAGTTGGGGATCAGCTCAACTCAGCTGGACTGAGTGTTCAAGTCTCGGGCAGTTAGACCAGGTCCGGAAAGTGACCGGGCCATGTGGACGACCCATGTGTACCGACGGACCAATGGACTCTTGTGGTTGGGCAATGGGCATGGACAGTCACTTTGGACTTGTTTTGGACATATCAAGGAGTGGTTGGGCAGGTCCAGGACGTCTGGTAACTGCTATAGACTCAGGAGTTATTTATAAAAAAGGAGTAACCGCCCAAGAGCAGTTATGGGTAGTTATGGGCAATGGTTGGGAAATAACCACCCATTTTTCTAGGAAAAGGCAGGCAAGTCCGTGCCTTTGGAGGCACGCCAGGGATCCTTCTTACTCCCTGAAATACAAAGAAAAACAGAGAGAAAAGGTTAGGAGGTCGGATTAAACAATCCAAACCAGAGAGAGATGTGAAGGCATCAAAGGGACAGATTTGAGGACAATCAAGAGGAGAGTTGTGAATGACCCTCTGGTGAGTTTTGATTATTGTTGCCACGCCCCTGGGCTTCCTCTACATCCATAGAAGACACGCAAATGGCCAGGAGAGAGGTTGGAAGACCAGACTCTACTTCCAAGGGCAGAGACAGTCTTGAAGGCAGATGTGTGTGGAATGGCAGTTTCATGGGAAACAAAGGGAGAAGTGATGAACGACTTTTGGATGGGTTTTGATCATGGATGATCATTCTCTGGGCTTCCTCTATAGCCTGAGAACACACACAGATGGTTAAGAGAAAAGGGAGAAGGCCAGACTCCACTCTGAAAGGCATGAACATCCTTGAAGGTTGATGCAGTGCAGAAACTGGTTTCATAGGAGTTCCATGGATGGGCAGTTTGGTACGACCCTTGATTGGATTTTACCAATACTGGAGATATGTGATAAGACTTGATGGAGGCATGCTTTGTAGAAGCATGGTCGTCCATGACAAGGGATGACACAAGATCTACAATCATCATTGATGAGGTAACATGTTTATGATTACTTTTTGGTTTATACTTCAGTCTCTTGTGGTGCTGTTAAGCCAAGTTAAGGCACGCCCCTTGAAGACCATATATTGTGATGTAAACTAAGGATCCAGGACCCTGAGAGGAGGGGCGGATCATTGTTGATCTACTTCATCCATGTGGGGTGATAGTTAGATGCCGTTCATTGGATAGTGATCCATGATGGTTCATGGTTTGATATTGGGTTTGATCATGGTGTGAACCATGGATCCGACCCATTGATGAGACACATGGGGGTCCTAGTATCAGAGGAACCATATGGAGTCCAAGGTCCAATTCGTTTGGATCCAACAGCAAGCAAAGGAGAGGAGTAAGGCTAGTACTTGTTGGTATGGACCAAAAGTATTGTGCTGTTGTGTTTATAAAAGGAAGGCTGTGTGTGATCTGATCATGGGCAAGGATGGACGACCTGATCCATGGATGGTGGATCAAGGTGTCTGATATGATTTATCAAAGGATGCACCGGTGGTAAGAGCAACACTAATCAGGTTCAGTGGGACATGGTTCCATGGCCGGTTAGGAAGTGTGAAGACTCATCAATTCTGAGTCATGTGGGGTGGTTGGTTGATTGAATTAGGATCTGATGGGCCTTGTTAGTCCATGAAAGGACTTGGTTCCAGGGGAGCACACGCCTGAGACATGGTGGTACTAAACCAGGCCTTGGCCGGTTCAGGTATGAAGTCCTTGGCCATCGGCCGGACTGGTCATGGTCGAGATCTATATGATCCAGAGGGATTCATTGAGATCTGACCATGGATTATTCTTAGTGGTGATTTATCATGAATTTTAATTGAGTTTTAGGGATTGATTTGATGCAGTCACCCTATGGCCGGTTTGACTGATTTTGGTCGAGATCTATATGATCGAGACCGGTTCTGAGAATTCTGATTATGAGAATCTCTTAGTTAGGATTTATCATGAGTTTTAATGTATTTTAATTAGTTTTTGGAGCATGTTTGCTTAAGGTCATTTTTGTAGCTGAAGACTTCCCAAAGGTACTTAGTCTGTGGGGATGGTTGGCTGAATGACTAAGTACCAAGGGGAAGGGTTTATACAGGTATATGGAGAGTTGGACGAGTGGACAGGGAGCTGGGCAAAGCTACCTCACAGCTCGATCAGCTGGAAGAGAGTGGAGAACCTCAAGAGAGGTGGTTCAGCTCAGCTAGCTGGATGAGTTAGCTAAACAGCTAAGTCAACTGAGACAATGAGCTATCAAACACTGTGGATGTGGCAAAGGTATGATCTAGCAATGTTGCTTAGATCTAGATAGAATGGTTTAGGGGAATGAAACCTCGGATTTGTATGGCTCGGTTTAGGTAGGATTGACCTTCGAGCTAGTTGGTAGTTGAGTATACTAACCATTAGCTGAGGTGATTCAACCGGACAAGTATTAGATTGGAGTTAGTCCAATGGTTAAGTAGAGAATATTCCGCTGTGCATAAGTTGATAGGATCTAAGCTAGGGAATGACTAAGGTAGTCTTAAGCTAAGATCTGAGTTAGCCCTCGCCAATGGGCGATGTTTTAAATAAAGGGCGAAAAAAATTAAGAGGTTCGGTCAGTGTATGGACCGAGCGACCTGAGGCATCGATCGCGGTCTAGTCGGCCGGGATCGGGTCTTACAACCTCCTTCCCTCCTTTAGTAAAGAACTTAAAAGTCCAGCCATTAACCCTATTATTCAACCGATCCTGAATGAAACTAAAAACTTGTATCTTAGAACCTCCAATATTTTCTGGCAAGCCCAAATAAGATCCCATTCCTCCTAAATTTTGAATACCCAGTATATCACGTAGTTCCTGGCGGATGGATTCCTAAATCTTATGTCCAAATTGGATCTAAGATTTTTGAAAATTTATTAGTTGTCCTGAAACAGCCTCGTACTCCTTAAGTATCCTGAGAATGGTTTGACACTCCTCTTTTTGCGCTTTACAAAAGAAAAGACTATCATCTGCAAATAGTTGATGAGAAATGGCTGGACAGGCTCTGGCAACCTTTATACCGGTCAATTGCTTCTCTCTTTCAGTCTTTTTTATATTTGCAATTAAAGCCTCGGTGCACAGAATGAATAAATAAGGTGATAGTGGATCACCCTGCCGTAATCCCCTATGTGGAATAGTGAGTCCATGTAATTGACCGTTTAGTAACATCTGATATTGGATCGATGATTATAGTTAATTTTATAGCTATTCTTGCTAGTTTTTCTATTTTTCTGGTTAGGTATTAGTATTTGTGAAGAAGTTTTAAAACTGGTTTGACTCTATCTTTATATGTCCTACCACCTATGATGGGATTTAGAGTTTTTTTTTTTTTCTGAATTCTCTTAAAATAAACTTAGAATTAATTATGTTAATATAATTTATAACAAAATAATCAAAGTTATGCCAAACAATAGTAAAAGTGGTGAAGGTCATTAACTTAGCAAATAAGGATAAGCACGTGAAAAAGGATTACATTGCGAAGATCTATAAAAGAAAGGCAGACCTCTACCATGAATAAATTATAGGAGATATATCATCTATTATATTAAAATAGAAGTCACAACTTCTCTTCATGTGTGATTTTTTTTTAAAATGGACCTTCTCTAGGAAATCATATTTCATTTATTTCTAATTAAAATTTTGACATCATTAAGCACATATTAAATAATTAATATATATAACAACTTCACCTATAAAATTGTTTTACTTTTTTAATTATAGCAATTTATTGACAAACAAATCTAACAAAATCTTATTAAATATTTTAAATATTTCTAACAAAATCTTATTAAATATTTTAAATATTTTTATAAAATAATGCATTAATTAATTTCGTAAGTTGTAGTATAATATTATTATAAATTAATGTTAATTAATATTTTATTATAAAATAAAATTTGTATATTATTTTTCTTAAACTTTCTAATTATAGTCTATCTTATCTAATAAAATAGAAATAATGACTTCTTTCATGTATGATTTTTTAAATTTGGACCTTGATTTAAATTTTTATTAAATATATTTTATTAAGGCTAATAATATATAGAATCTTTGAACTATGTTAATCACAATATTTTTGATATCTTTTCATTTTATATATAAATATATATTTTAAAATTTCTAACAACTCTATTGAAAAGTTTTTAACAAGATCTTAATTTTCAAAATTATATCTAAATATTTTCACTAATTTCAAAATTAGTTATGAAATATTATTGTATATTTATATATTTTATAAAATTAAAAATATGAAATCCATCCTATTTTATCTATTATATAATCATAATCAATAATTTCAAGAGAAAATTATTATATTGAGATAAATATGATAAAATTATATTAAATTGTTAAATTTATATATTTTATTTTCTTAAGTATTTATGTTCTAAATATAATATGTAAGTACCCGTGTTAACACTAGCAAACTATATAATACATGTATAAAATTAACATGTATTTCATTAAAGCTAATAATATAAAATCTTTTAATCATGATATATTTTCATTTTAAGTATAAATATATATATATATATATAAGTTTTAACAAATCTGTTGAAAAATATTTTAACAATTTCATAATTTTCAAAAGTTTATGTAAATATTTCAACTAATTTCTTAATTAGCAATGAACTATTATTATGCATTAATATATATATATATATATATATATTCAGTTATCATTTATGAAATAGAAAATAAAAAATTTCTTTTTTTTAATCTATTTTATAATAATAATAATTCATGTTAAATGATATTACTATAGTGAACTAAATATGATAACATTATATTAAATTGATAAATTTATTAAAAATTCATAAATATAAAATATTTATGCTAAAATATAATCTGATGATATAATGATTTAACATTCGCAAACTATATAATACATGTATAAAAATTGACATATCTTAAAATTTTGTATATATAATAATATATCATCTGAAAAGAATAAATGTAAAAAACATTGTAATAGAAAATTCGGATTTAAAGGTGAGATCAAAATAAGAAGCGACAAATATATATGACGTTTTAAATAATTGATTAATTACAACATGTAAACTATAAAATTAACATTAAAATGTATAATCTAAAATTATATATATATATATAACTGAAAACAAACACCCACATGGTTGCGCGGGTCAAGATGTAGCTAGAATTATAATTGTACTTCGTCGATATCTACTTATTTCTGTATTCTGTATAAATACTATACCTATACACACTAATATAGTATTCAGCCACCTCTCGTACATGGTATCAAAGCATATTTTGAATTTTTTTCCGCTGCCACTTAAAACTCTCTTCTTTTTCTTCCTCTTTATCCTCTGCTTCTTCTCTTCTCTTTCTCATCAATCATGGCCAACAACTCACCTACTTCATCCAACGAGACTATCATCATCTCCAACATTTGTACGCTGCTCAATGTGAATATGGCCAATGTCACAAAGCTGAATTCCACCAACTTCATCATGTGGAACCTTCAAGTACACTCCCTCCTTAATGGTTACAATCTGGCTGGTTATGTGGATGTATCTATCTAGACTCTGTCACCAATAGTTACTGTCAATGTAAAGGTTACTGTCAACAATGACTACTTGTTATGGAAGCGCCAAGATGAGCTCATTTATAGTGCTTTACTTGGAGCCGTCTCTACGCATGTGCAGTCGCTGCTCTCCACCACCCATTGTGGGAGATATATGGAAAACTCTCAGCCGCCTACGTTAAGCCAAACCGTGGTTATATCCTTCAGATGCGATAAAAACTCAAATAGTGGACAAAGGGAACTAAGTCTATCAATGAATATGTTCAGAGACTTACAAATCGCTTTGATCAACTGGCGTTACTGGAGAAGCCGCTAGATCATAAAGACAAAACTATTTCATTATCGATAATCTCCCTGAGGACTGAAAGACTGTGGTTTATCAGATTGAAGGAAGGGATATCACTCCTTTCTTTAACGAACGTTCATGAGAAGCTCATTCATCATGAACTAAAGCTTGCAACAAAGTCTGAGACATTTTCAACTGTCCCGGTTACGGCGAATGTTGAGGAAATAAAAGCAACATCACTCGTGATCATTGAAGATCCAACAACCGTGGTTCCAACAACAATTGGAACAATCGTGGGTTCAATCCCAACAATCAAGACTACACACCACGGCCGTGTCAGGGAAAATGCCAAATCTGCAGTATTCACGGCCACAGTGCTCGTATGTGTTCTCAGATTCAGCTTAATGGAATCTATGGCAACTTGAACCAGTCCTCTGTGTCCTCCTATGCTCTATGGCAACTCAATGCTCATTTGCATCTCCAGAAATGTTCAACGCTAATAACTGGCTCCTATATAGCGGAGTAAGGCATCATCTCACGACATACCTCAGTAACCTGTCTCTCCATCAACATTATCACGGTGGGGAAGAGGTCACAATTGCTGATGGTACTGGCTTGCCAGTAACGCACACTGGTATTACACTTCTTCCTACTCCTCATCATCTTATTACTTTTCTGATGTGTTATATGTACCGAATGTTTAGAAAAATCTTACCTCGCTTATAGAATATACAACACTAATGGAGTTTCCACAGAATCATTTCATGCACACTTTCAGGTGAAAGATCTCAGCAGGGGGTCTAGTTGTTCCAAAGCAGAACTAAAAATGAGTTGTATGAGTGGCCAGTTTAGTCTTCTTCTGCCATGTCGTTGTTTGCTTCACCATCTCAAAAACCAAACCTTCTCTCTTGGCATGCTCAAATTGGTCACCCGGATACCAGTTCTCAAGTCTCTAGTTTCAAAATTTTCTTTACCAGTCTCGTTGTCTTCGATAAACGATGTGTCATGTTTGGAATGTTCTATCAATCAAAGTCATATTTTGCAGTTTTTTATAACACAGTTGCCTCTTATCATTCTCTCGAGTATCTGTATGCATATGTGTGGTCATTCTCAATTGTATCAGTCGATGGATAAAAGCACTACTTTGTCATTGTTAACCTATACACTCGCTACACATGGCAGTATCAGCTAAAGCTAAAGTCTCATGTTTGTGACACGTTCATTCGATTCAAAGCTTTGGTGGAAAACAAATTCAAACACAAGATTGGAACTCTTACCCAGAAAATGTTAGTGAGTTTATCGCCTTGCGTCAATTCCTCACAACTCAACGAATTACTCACCTGACAACTCCACCACATACCCTTGAATTTAATGGCATATCCAAAAGGAAGCATCAACATGTTGTAGAGACTGGTCTAAAGCTGCTTGGTCAGTCATCAATGCCAAAAACATTCTGGAGTTATCCGTTTATCACTTCAGTTTACCTCATTAACAGAATGGTGACACCGGTTCTTGGAAATGAATCTCTCTATGCAAAGCTATTCGGTCAGCCACCCAACTATATGAAATTTTTGGTTTTTGGATCAAAAAGCTTCCTTTGGCTGAGAGCCTATACCAAACACAAGCTGGAATCGCAGTCTACATCTTGTGCGTTTATTGGATATTCACCAACACATAGTGCATTTCTCTTCCTTCGTAGAGAATCTGGCCGCATCTAAACTTCGTGGCATGTTGCCTTCAACAAAAAACGGTTTCTCTTTGTGTTTGATGTGTCTGAAACAAACGCACCTGCAGATAATCCAGAGCCTCGTACAGAGTTTGGAGCAATGACATAGATACCGTTACGGTCACTCATCACAGCTTCTCCCCAAGATCTGATCCTCACGAACACAGCCCACCAGCATCCCATCTCCAGTCTCGACTTTGTCTCCTGTGTCACTGCAACACAACCTGTCTCCTACGATACTTCAGCCACAACCTGAACCTCAAATCAAAACACAATCCCACTCCCAACCAACCACATCGCCAAATTTCAACAACCTACCAAATCTTGGCCAAACATAAACCTTTTCAACCTCATCCTCCACACCAACCTCCTCTTCATCTTCAAATCCATCTGAACAAGTTCCATTAGAACCTCCAAACCCAAATCACCACCCCCATGAAAACTTAGTCAAAGAATAACATTTCCAAGCCTAAAACCAAAACCTCTCTCCTTGCCTCAGTTCGTATACTCCAACCAAAATATCCAAAATCATGGCTGAAGCACTAAAAGAGGCAAGCAATGTGCGATGAGATCAATGCTCCATTACACGGACTGGGACATCTGAACTTGTTGCATCCGAAAATATAAAAATGTCATTGGGTGTAAGTGGGTATTTACCCTGAAATATAAAGTTAACTGTTAACTTGACAGGTACAAAGCTCGTCTAATGGCAAAGGGATTACATCATCAGCAACATGGACATGATTTCACAGCGACCTTTAGTCGTTTCATAAAGTCTACACCAGTTCGCAATGTTCAACATGTTTCAGTAAGCAAGAGATGGAGTCTTCGTCAAAACGATCCCAATAACGCGTTCCTACAAGAAACTTTGGAAAAAGAGGTCTACGTCACACAAGTACCCCGTGCGTGGTATATATCAAGAACTCAAGTCTTATTTTCGGACTCAAGGATTCTATGAACTCCATTGCCGATACTTCTCTCTCCATTTATCATTGTGGGTCTGATATGATATATGTTCTAGTCTATGTTGACAATATGGTCATAACTGGTAACAACAACATCCTCATTGATCGGTTTATTGAGACCATATCTTCTCGGTTTTCCTTGAAAGATCTGGGCGAGTTAAGCTATTTTTTGGGCATCAAAGCTAACTGGACATCGAAAGGCTTGCATTTGATGCTAAGAAATATGTGATTGACCTGCTGAGATGAATAAACATGATAGATGCGCCCCAGGCTCTACAACGTTGGTTACGACACTGAAACTGTCTCTAAATTCAAGAACACCTCTAGATAATCCTTGTGACTACGAGGCAATGCTGGATAGTCTGCATTAACTAGCCTTTCTCAATCAGACATAGCCTTTCTGGTCAATCTCTCTCAATTTATGCAACAACCCACAAACCTCTACTGGCAAACAGTCAAAAGAATCCTACAATATCTCGCTGGTACATCTACTCATGGGATTCTCATTCGTGCTGACGCACCATTGCAGCTGCACACATACTTTGATGCCGATTGGGCAGAAGATGTTGATGATTATTGCTCCACGAATGCTTATATTGTGTATCTTGGTGGCTACCCAATCTTGTGGAGCTCAGGAAAACAAAAGGGAGTGGCTCGCTCGTCAACTGAAGCCGAATACAGGAGGGTTGCGAATGCAGCATCTGAAATACGTTAGGTCTATTCGATATTTAGTGACCTACATATACCTCCACAAGAAATCCCCATGATCTACTCTGATAATATTGGTGCTACATATCTTGCTGCTAATCCAGCCTTCCACTCGAGAATAAAACACATTGCTTTTGACTATCACTTTATTAAATACAATGTGTAAGCTGGAGCATTAAAAGTCTCCCATCTCCCGACTACGGATCAACTAGCCAACGCAATCACGAAAACTCTTCCTAAACCGTGCTTTTTAGAGCTTATAAGAAATATTGGAGTAATTCTAATCCCTCAATCTTGAAGGGTCGTATAGGAGATATATCATTTAGATCATAAATGTAATTAGTCAATACTTAATTATTTTTTTATTCTGTGTAATGTACCTATACACTTCAACAATGAAATATTCAGCCTCCTTTTGTACATAAATATTAGAAATTTATAAAAAAAGTTTTGTTTAATATATGTTATTATTAAATTTCTCATTCTGAATTTTTTTGTTGAAGAACCTCAATGATATTTCTGTCCGAACTGTGATGGGGCTGGTATTTTTACCGCATCAAAGTTTCACAAGATTTGCTAATGGAAGCTCCTGCCTATTGATTCAACTAATCACAAATTCAGCTAAACCCACTACTATATAATTTTATATCACATAAAATTTGTTCGTACGTGTCGTATTATTTTTGGGTAATGATAAGGAAACTTGATAGAAGATCTCGTATTTGTAATTTATCGTATAGAAGACTTTTACATAACATTGTTTTGACATTTACGCAATATCTATTAATAATAGGAATCTCACTTAATTCCAAAGGTCGTGTTATTTCATCCTATAAGTTGCATTTGTTGAAAAGAAGTTGTTAAATTATATTTGTGTCTTTTCAAGATCATTTCTAAAATATATCAGTTTTAAAATTGTATTTTTTTAGTTTAAAAAATTAGCTACCAAAAGTTGTATCCTTCTACTTGTACCTATTCTATTTATATTTAACTGCTTATTTTTCTTTAAATTGCATATTTTATAACTCAATACTCATACATTTTCAATTTGATTGGTTGTAAGTGTCCTACAGTTGCAACTTTCTATTACTTGTTATATATACCTATTCATTTCTAACCGTTTTTTTAATGTTGCATACTTACCACTTCTATCTTTTCAATTCTATTTAAACAATCTTGTCAAAATTTAGACACAAAACATCAAATGCTCGGTGTATCACACATGACCGGAAGAGAGATGAGCATAGCCATCAAACAGATAGTAAGACTTGCTATCATCAAACCGTAAATACCTAAGACACCAGCCATAACGAACGTAATTAATCCCCATACAATGAGTAAAGTTTTTTCAAAGCATGGAAATTCTTCTGGTGAAAGTGTTTGTTATAACAATGGTTAATCGTTTTTTATCTGGCAACAAAATGTTCGAATTATTCTTGTATGCATGCATAATTGATGTATATAGAAGGTATTATTATTAAAAGAGATGGTGAAATAACACAAGGCTATGTATTATTAAAAGACATGTAAAAATAGATATAACAATTAAGGACAAAAAGTAGATACATAAACAAAATTAACCAAGTGTTGGTAGCAAACATCTTTACTCATTTTCATAATTTCTTAAAATTAATACATACATTTTTAGCATTCTTAGAATTTGTAGCATGAAAGACACATTTTTATGATGGCACGACATATATTTATTCATTTTTTACAACATGTTATAAATCACTGCATTTTTAGGATGAAAAAGATATAATTATGGAAATATGCATTTTACATGATGAAAAGACACATCATTATAAGAAAATGAATTTTTAGATATTTTTTTAAAACTAATATAATTTTTAAGATGAAAAGACAAATCTTTAAAAGTATTTCATTTTTAGGATGAAAAAACCATAATTATACGTTTTGAAAGATAACTATTAATAATAGGATGTGTGTTATGTGTTCATGCTACAAGTCTACTGTCAACAAAATTAATTTGTTTGTGCCTAAACTGATGTTTTGCATGCACTTATGAACTCTGATGTTGAATTAGAAACGTAAAGAATTGCGTTTGTGCATTCATAAATCATGTATATGCGCTAAAGAAATTATAACAATTCGCCTTTCCAAACGAAGGTGGTTTATAATTGTATTGTATACAAAGGTTTTACCGGTGCCACCTGCACCATATAAAAGAAAATAAACCACCTTCATTCTTTTCAACTGAACCAATTACCACATCAAATATACGGCGTTGTTCATCATTTAATAAATTACGCTGAGTCAAGTATTCTTCTTTCAGTTTCTCTATATCATAATTACTTTCTTCCATTATCATTGAGTTAGATAGCCTTCCTAAAATAGCGTTTTCAAGGATTGGCATATTAGGGTGGTCACTAAGGGACTTATCATATAATCTCAACAATAATTTAATCTCAATTAGGGTATAACTCTCAATTTCCTCTTTCTTTAAATTCGATTTTTCAAACTTAAGGATCTTCCATTGTAGGAAGACGATGTCTTCACTGAGATCTTTCAAAAATGACTTCCACAATTTTAATGGATTTGACACTTCACAATGTACTAATAACATAACAAATAAATTGCGCAACTGATTAGGTGTCGCCCAAAGCGATGCCTCTTTCATTCACTCATGCCACTCTTCATCGTTTTCTAATAAACCTCTTGCTACACAAGCATCTTTAAAGGAACGGTGTAACTTACCATCAACTGTATAAATATCCTCATAGATTTTAGGGCCTTTTACATAATTGATTAGCATCCTTAGATAATATAGTTCACCAGCTGATGAGTGTACATTATATATTCTTCCAATAGATTTCCCAATTTTCCTCTTTGACCAAATATTTTGACTTTTGTTCCATACATATCTTGAAGAAAATTGAACGTAAGTTAGATCACGGGCCTCATAATCATGTAAGATGTTATTTAGGGGGGTGTATTCAACCGAGAGTTTTAGGTGATTTGTATTAAAATGACAAATCCACTGTTATTCAAACATGAATTTTAAAAACTCACTTAAAATCCACTGTTATTGAACTTGACATTTCGTAAAGTACTCTGAAATCCACTGTTATTGAACATATTTTAAGTTGTGTAGTTTTAAAGTTTTCAGGTGATTTTAGGGTGTTTGGGTGGAGTTTCTTAGTTAAAAAAATTAAAACTCAAATCCTATGGTTCTAGGTGATATTCTAGAGTGGTTAAACAAAAATCATCCAAATCTCTGCAACTTATTAAAATCATCTAAAACTCCATTAAAAATTAAATCATCTCAAAGGTTAGATTGAATACACAGATTGACACTTGAAAACCGATCCTAGATTGTGAGTGGAATTAATTTTTAGTTTTTACTAAGGCAAAACGAATGTGCAACAATATACCTTAGAATTCAGTAAAGAATTATTCTTTGTCCAAGTAAAAATAAAATGCTACTTCAATAAAAGGAATATTTGTTTTTGAGCAAAAATTAAAGGAGTATTAATGAGATACAGAGTCGGGTTCAAACATGGGAATTAGCAAACAAGTATATAAAATTAGCATAGTTATTTGTTTTTTGACATCGTAAATAAACTTAAGAAAACTAATTAGCAGCCTCTTGGCCAGCATAAGGAGCTAGCCAACTTGGCGCAAAGCAGTTAACGAAGGGGGACCCAAATACTCATGATCTTCCTCCTTTAGCAAGGGAGTCAGCACGGACATTCATCGATCTTGGTATGTATGCAATGGAGAAGTTAATAAATTCTTTAGAGAGAACTTTAATCTCATCTAACTCAGATGCCATTGCTGGCCAGTCTTCATCTTCTTCCAATAACTTGCCTAGTTGTTCGCAGTCAGACTCAAACCAAATCTCTCTATTACCTAGCTTCAAAACCTCCTGCATAGCCCACAGCAGGCCTTCCGCTTCGGCATGAAGAGAAGATGCAGCATATCTTGTTCCTTGCGCTCCAAACAAGACTGGAGTTCCACCGTCAAGCATTACAAAACCCAGCCCGGCTTTGTCGTTCGCGTTGATCCAGGACGCATCCGTTTGGCATCTCCATCGAACTGTGTTTGACTCCTGCACTCCTCTGTTCTCTCTTCCTTGTTGTTCATCTGCGTCTCTGTCTGGTTCGGCGTCTATTCTCTGCGCTAGCATCCAGCTTTCGGCTTCCTTGACAGCGAGTTGAAGTGTATCCATCGGTAAGATATCCTTATCCTTAAAAAATTTTCTCGTTCCGCGCTTTCCAGATGTACCAAACGATCCATGTAAATGCAGCCAGCACATCTGAACTCACTCCATTGGCTTTTGCGCGGAGAAGCAGGAAGTCCATATTTGCGTAAATGGAATTACACGGGAAGTACCCCAGAGGAGATGGTATCGCAGATAGAGCCCAACATTGGAGCGCTGGAGGGCACTCAAATAATGTGTGGTTGATAGTCTCAATCTCTGCACCACATCGTACACATGTGCTTTCTCTAGCACAATGCCGTTCGTTAAGTTGGTTCGCTGGAGCTAGATATCCTGCCGTTGCTTGCCATAGAAAGTGTTTGAGCTTTCTCGGAGCTTTGATCTTCCATATCGCACTCTTCAGGCCCGTTGTGCTCGGTTCTACTATGGCTGAAGTATCGACCATAGAGTAGAGCTCATGAGCCACTATGTAGCCTGACTTAACCGTGTACAGTCCCGATTTGGTGTAGTCCCAACAATAGCTATCATGCCTACCAGTTCGACTCAGACGGAGCGAGGTTATTTTTGGTATGTCTTCTGCAGCTACAAACTCGTTAAGTAGTTCCAGATTCCATGTATGATCCTGTTCGTTGATAAGGTGATGTACCCGAAGGTTCTCATCTCGATGGTTCATATCATTTCTAGGAGGTCTCGCTGGGGTCGTCGGGAGCCATGGTTCATCCCAAGCCTTTGTGTCATGTCCATTTCCGAATTTCTTCCTGAGACCCTTCCAGAGTATTTCCTTCGATGCTAAGATACTACGCCATCCGTATGACGGGTTGTTCGCTCTTTCGACCTGCATCGGGGTGGTGTGTCTGTAATATCTTCCTTTAAGTACTCGAGCCAGGAGTGATTGTGGATACTTTAACAATCTCCACAACTGCTTAGCTAGTAAGGCAAGATTAAAATCGTGAAAATCACGGAAGCCAAGTCTGCCCTTGTCCATTGGTACGCAAATTTTATCCCAAGCAACCCAGTGAAGTCCTCTATTGTTGATCTTAGTACTCCACCAGAAGCGTGAGACAGCACTCGTCAAGTTTTTTGTTATTCCTTTGGGCAGTAGGTAACAGGACATAGTGTACAATGGTACTGCTTGTGCAAAAGCTTTAATCTGGATCTCTTTGCCACCTTTTGATAAGAGTTTCGTTGACCATGAATTTGTGCGATCATTCAGGCGCTCCTGGACGAAGCTGAACACCTGTTTTTTTGGAGCCACATATTTTTTCTGGTAGTCCGAGATACATTCCCATTCCACCTTCTTGATTAATAGCCAGAGACCTTTTCAGGTCAGTTTTTGAGGACGCTACTACCTTAGAACCGAACATAACTGAAGATTTGGATTTATTCAGTTGTTTTCCTGAGGCGTTACCGTAGACGTCGATGATCTTCATAAGTTCACTGCACTCTCCTTGATCAGCTTTGCAGAAAAAAGGATATCGTCGGTGAAGAGTAAATGCGAGACTGGTGGACTTGCTCTCGCAATCTTCAAACCGGTTAGCTTCTTTTCCTGTTCAGCATACTTAATCTGAGAGATAAGAACTTCTGTGCAGAGAATAAACAAAAATGGTGACAGTGGGTCATCCTGTCGCAGTCCCCGAGATGGTAAGATGTTTCCTTTTGCTTCTCTGTTGATGAGGACCTGGTATGAGACTGATGAGATGCAACGCATGATCCTGTCTATCCATCTCTCATCAAACCCCATTTTTCTCATTACTTCCTCCAGGAAGCTCCATTCTACTCGGTCGTACTCTTTGCTCATATCTGTTTTTATGGCTACAAACTTGCTTTGACAGCTCAGATTCGTTCTCAACGCATGGAACATCTCTTGAGAAATCAGAATGTTATCAGTGATGAGCCTACGAGCCACAGAGACCGATTGTGTTTCCGAAACTATTTTTGGAAGCACTTTTTTCAGTCGAGCTGATAAGACTTTGGAGATAATTTTATAGCTTACGTTTCATAAGCTTATCGGCCTGAACTCTGTCAGAGATCTAGGTCTCTCCGTCTTTGGTATCAGGCAGATATTTGTCTGGTTCATCCTTTCATCTAGCTCTCCTGAGGGAAAATTTTTTTGGACTGTTTGGACGATATCTTTTCCGATACTGCTCCAAAAGCGTTGGTAGAAAAGGCTCGTCATACCGTCTGGTCCAGGAGCTTTATCTTGATTGATAGCGAAGACCGCCTCCTTGATCTCTGCCTCCGTTGGATCTCTCATTAAAATTGCATTCATCTCCGCAGTGACTTTTGCGGTAGTAAACCGGAGAGCTTCTTCCCTATCGTTCGGAGCTGAGGCAGTAAAAAGATCCGCAAAGTAATCAGTAGCTAGTTTTTCAATGCCGTCCTCAGTTTCCACCCAGTTACCGAGAGAGTCCAAGAGTTTTGTTATGCGGTTTCGCGCTTGACGTTGCTTTGTCCGAGCATGGAAGAACTTTGTATTCATGTCTCCCTCTTTGAGCCAAATAGCTCGGCTTTTCTGTTTCCAGAAGAGTTCTTCTTCCCTGTATGCTTCGCACAGCTTCCATTTTATTTCAAGATCCTCCTCGGTCGACATACTATCATTGCTTTGAGCTCTATCCAGTTCTTGTTTTAGCTTCTCGATCAGCTGCAGGTTATGTGAAAGGTTTCTCTTTTTCCATCTCGAGATGGCTCTTCTACACCACCCAATCTTCTCGTGAAGGTTCCTCGGTTCTGTTGGGGTTTTGTCTCCCTAGCTTTGTTTTACTGTTGCAGAGAAACCTTCCTTCCCCAGCCATCTCTTGTCGAACCTGAAACCTTTGCGCCCTCTAGCTTCTCTCGACTTTATTCGTACCAGGACAGGTCGATGGTCTACCCCATCAAAGTAAATACTCCACATCAGTGTGGGAAAAATCTTGGTGCCAGTCTTCATTGCCAAGTGCACCATCCAGTCGGCATTGGACTCTTCCCGATCTTCGTCTACCGGCCCAAGAGAAGAAATTGCCAGAGTATGGGAATTCAATCATACCGCAGGCTGAGATCATGTTCTTAAACGGTAGGAAAGATGATTCTGGGCGCTTCCTACCTCCTCTTTTTTCCAGGTTACTCGTGATTTCGTTGAAATCTCCTACCATAAGCCAAGGTCCTGTTCTCAACAGGTTGATTCCTGTTAATCTTTCCCATACAGCTTCTCGGTATTCGACAACCGGATCGCCGTACACAAAGGTAATAAACACTTTGTGTCCCTATATCTTAGCTTCAATATCTATCATCTGTTCGTTTGAGAACTCCACCTTCACATCAGCATCATTCATATAAAACAAAGCAAGTCCACCGGTTAACCCCACTGGCTCCTCGGTGAACAAATTATCATAACCAAATTCAAATTTAAAGTCTTGCAAAAATTAAAATTGTTTTTTGTTTCAGAAAGAAAAAGAAAGCGAGGATGAAAGCAGCGGTGCAACTCTTGAAGATGTTGCTTAGTCAGGTACACGTCAGCCCCCTGCCATTTCCATGAAATTGCATTCATATCTGAGTACTGGGTGGTTTCTGGGACACCACCGAACCTAACTTGGACACTGTTTTCCTGCTGGTATTTGCAGAAGGATACACCACATGACGTGGGACTTTGCTGGAACCATACGTTGTCTCACGGGCAGACTTCAGTACCTTTGTCTTTGGGGATAGACGCCCGCGACTGGCCAGCTTTTTCGACGCTGAAGCCCCCTTCAGGTCTAGACTACGAGCTCCTCTTCTCCTTCCCTGTATCGTAGTCTGTTGGGAGGTTCTTGCGCTCCGTTGTTCCTTTTTGTTGTTCTCCATTACTTCGCCCTCTTCCACTCCTTGCTTTGTTATCTTGCTTTCCATAGCCCCTGATCCGTTTGATTTATTTTCATTCCGTTCCGGGGATAGCTGAGAGATCGCTTCGATCCGGCCATCCTCCATTTCAGCTTCTCTGTTCTGCTCCTCCGGCTCTGCGAAGGCATCCAGAAGATCATCGTCATCAACCATTCCTGCATTCATTGCTAGGGCTGCATACTCATCAACTGATTTGTTCAGCTCCCTCTTTTCTCGTTCCTTTTCTGTTTCTAGGACCTCGTCTTGGTTCCCTCTATGCATCAGTTCTTGGATCTTACTGATTATCGGTATATTTTCTTTGGGGGTCCTGATCATTGATCGCTCTTGGCCTTTCTCCCTAGACACCGCTTCCATGTTATGTGGTTGCTGACCATCTTTTTCGACATCACGAGCATCAGAGTTGCTCCGTCTACTCTCTGAGCCTTCCATAGCTTCTCCTCCCGATTTTCTGTTAGAAATCACCAGTTTGTTATCCTTTTTCAATAATCCACGAGGTGCCTCAGATTCTCGAGCTTTATCCACTGGTTTTCATTCCATGCCGTCCGGTGGTGGGGATCGCGAGTACCTTCCCCTATTAGATGCCATATACCCCTGACATCGTGGATTCTCTGATATGGTTCTCTGCGAGTCTGTCGTCATCCTGCTCCTGGAGCTCGTGTTTCCTTTATCCCATTGTGGAGCTAGTCGATTCTCATATCTTTGCTCTTGGGATCTTTTTGGTCTCCATTCAGATGAGGAGGCAGTGTCTCTGGTCTTCTCTTTTGATATAGCTCCAGAGCTATGTTGATACGGGTGGTATCTCTCCCGATTACGGGGAAGCTCCGAGTGGTTTCCAGTTTCAAGTCTGTTCCACACTGATAAACTAAAACTGTGACCTTTCCTACTGTCAAGTTAACAGTTGTAATTGAAGTACTTAAGGTTCAATCCAGAGGACAAGTTCACACTTTATTCTTATTAGTTCACAACTTAGCTATAACGAATGGTGTGGTTTGATTGATTGGCAAAAAGCAAGTAAGTAAATGATTGCAGAAGTTAAATTCAAGATAAAGAGAAGCCAGTCTAGGGATTCTTCATCGGATATCGATACTGAGCCAAACAATTATTCAAGCACAAGATAGCATGATCTAGAACTCGGATCACTCGAATAGAACATGTTGGTGTCAAAATCGGTCACGACGGAATCAATGACTGAAAGTCTCTAGAAAGTATTTCTTGAAACAAAAAGTCTCGGATAATTTGAAAAGAAGTTATACGAGATTTTCTCAGATTAGAATATCCACTCTCTGTGAGATCGGAAGACTACGGGCGTGCGCGGACGAGAGTCCCCGGAAAGATCGGTCCGCTCGCCCAAGGACATCAAGATTCGATCGCCACAAAAACCCTAAACACAAAAGAATCTGCCTCGAAACTTCGAAGAGGTCGTTCTCTCAAACCGTGAGGAACCAGAAAACGATCAAGATATCAAATCGAAGCCCTCGCCGAGATCTTCAGCCTAGCGCCGGCGGCACCGGCCTGGCGCCGGCAGCACTGGCCTGGCGCCGGCGGCACCTGGCGCCGCACCGCCCTGCCGCGCACCCGCCACGCGGGCCGGCCTGGCGCCGGTCGACGGCCCTCGTCCTGGTCTCGGTCCCATCATGTTCGGTCTGATCCCATCTTGGCTTGTTTGGATCAATCATCGTGAGCTTGGGACGATCACGGCTACGGAATGAACATCTTTCGATTCGGTTGGAATCGTCCTCGATGTTTTACGACAAAAACTAGAAGGATTGGATTTCTCGTAGAATATATCGTATAAAACAAAGATCGATTAACTTGAACATCGATCCTTTAGGCTATACGGTTTATTCTCCGAGAAAGATCGTCTTTCAAGAAATCGTATAAAACGTTTAACGACTTAAGACAAGTCCACGGACTTACTTACGATTTCAAGGATTCAGGCCCAATCAGGCTATGACGATTTATCCGATTTCCCGAACGTCGGATAAACATCAAGTCACCAAAAAATAGCGGAAAACTCGAGGATAATTACGAAGACCGACGAAAATGGAATATTTCCTGAAGAGATAAGCTTGGGCCCAAAGGCGAGGTCCATCATCCTAAGGCAAACCGACCTTGGAGTGGATATATAAGGAGAGCAAGAGTGGAAGAGGAGGAGATCCGAAAATCCTAGAATCTAGACTTAGAGAACTCTTGCTAGCTTAGAGAACTTAGAACTTAGGCGGTTAGGCTAGCGAGGCAGGACTTAGAACGTCTGGCCGCCTCTTGTTCTAGTTTTATCTTCTCCGCAGACCCATGTTCCTCTCGGAAGGATCTAACTATACTTTTACTCAGAGCTCCGCACATAGAAACCCTAGGCATTATCTTTGACATGCCCGCTTCTATGACCAACGCTCATATTAGACGAACCAGGCCCTAGAACATCTGGCCGCCTCCTGCTCGCAAATCTCCACTCCTCTCGGAAGGATCTGACAATTCTTTTACTTAAGAGCTCCGCACATAGAAACCCTAGGCGTTATCTTCGACATGCCTGTTTCTATGAGAAACGCTCATACTAGACAAACCCGCCCAGACGGTTCGATCTCTTGTTCAATTACACCTAAACTGAACTACGTCCGACTTGATCCTCGAAAGGGGTACGTAGCAGCCTTTCTTAAGGTCCAGTCCCAAATCTTAACAAAACCTTTTCCGCATTTATTCGGTCACTTGTCTTTGGCTGTCGCAGAGAATCCGGACCTTCAGGGAAAGTCGGGTTAACTTGGCTTTCCTCCGCAATCTTATTCATTAAAATTGACGGTGTGAATTTCGGTTCCCACAAAACAGCCCACTGTCGTGGTGCTGCTCCCTTTGTGGATCGCCCTTGATTCCTAAACTCTCGTTTGGATCAAGGTTCGATTACAAGCAATAGAGATCAAGTTCGATAGGTTCACCGAGCACCCTAGTATCTACTTTCGCAGACTAGGGATGCTCGGCTCATTCACCCAATGATCGATCTATCTACTACACGGTTAATGAGCAGATTAAACCTAAGATCTAGCAGTAAGTGATCAGTTTAAAGCAAGCATTAAGAACTGAATGAATGAATATATAAAAGATTTCTTATCTATGTTTAGCTCATAAGATCGATACCCTAGAACCCTAGACAAGCTAGTCGACTACTCAGCCATAACAACAAGGAACGCAGAAACAAGAGATAAAGAAGACATGATAATAGATTGCAGAAAGTAAAATAGGGTTCAGGGAATTCTTCTCTAAATCGAGAGAGATGGCCTTCTTTCTTTACAAAATAGCAAATCCCAAATCTCTAAGAACTCAAGTCTGGTTTCTTGTGCAAAAATTAGCGTAGAAAATAATAGAAAAGAGGAAGAAGAGATATATCAAAGTTGTTGGCGGCCCAAAGAGAAAAAGAGGATAATTAGGGCAAATTCCGAGATAACTTTGTTTCCTTAAAAATCTCTGCCGCAGGCGCAGGCACTCGGGTTGCTCCGCACGCTCGAGAACAGCCTGCAAGGTTGTTCCGCTCGTGAAAATCTCCAAATTGCATTCTTTCTGCCTCTTTTGCTCCAACTGGTACATTTTCCCGTCCAATGCAACTCTAGACCTGTAAAGACTCGAAAAGGACTGAAAGGACTCGATAAAGACTTGGAAACCATTGTTAGAATGTGTCAAAAACACAACATATCACACACATTCTTTGTGTGTGCGTCACGTCTCTCCCATATATGCTTGCGGAGATCTTGATATCGTCCGTCATCTCTACTATCTTCTCTTCGTGCTCCTGGAAACACTTGATAGGTCGATCTCGATTCTCTACCCATATTATCCCGATTATACTTATCAGTGTAGGTTACTGAACTCTGTCGTTGGGGTAACGAGAGAGCCTCCTTCATCGCTCTATCCTCCTTTTCTTTCTGCTCTATTCTTGCAAGCCGATTCCTCTCTCGCTGCCTATCATTAAGTTCAGGGCAGGTTCCTTCTTCATGTGATATTCGTTTGCAAGAGAAGCAATGCCTGTATAAATCCTCGTATTGGATTGTTACTTTCACTATATCGCCATTCTCGAAACCCACCTTGCATTCAAGTTTAAGGGGTAAGTCTCCATTAACGAAAACTCTCACCCAACTTCTTTCCACATCAGCTTTGTCAAAAACTCTCAGTGCTTTCCCCACACTTTCATAGGTTTCCGGTTTCTTATAGTGGATAGGAACACCCGACACAAGCGCCCAACAGGGTAAAGAATTTGGAAAATCTTCCTTGATTGTCGGGGTCCATCTTTCCAAGGCGAAACTCCATTTGTTAAAATGGCATGGCCGTTTGTCCAGCACCTTTAGCAGATCTTCCTCCTTATCAAAGTCGAAATGGAACTTATTGTTCCCTGGGTTCGTACCACGTACTCGGCCCTCCACATCCCAGATCCGGCGTTTGGGCATATGTTTCAGTAGAGCCTCCACGCTTCTTCCATCGGAGTGAAACATCCTTCCTATTAGGGTTAGCTTAAACTTCGCGATCAGATCCGAATTATCAAACGCAGGCACCCTAATGATCTCTTCCTCATTGTTTTGGATACGTCGGTTCACCATCCTATCAGCAGCATCTCTTCTCCAAGATCCCACTTGACGGTTCGTGATTCTGGTGAAATAGTAACCTTGATAGCCACGCAAAAAAACACACCAAGGGGGTGGAAAAATGAGAAAGCTAGTTAAAACCAACGCTGTAAGCAATACAGGACACCCTAGAAGAGAGAGGAGTGTCGATAGTCACCCTCTCGTCTTTTTCTTGCACGTCACGCCTTCACAGATCCAGAGTCGCCTGTCTCGTCGCCAAAACCCTAGCCGTCTAAATGTTATTTAAAACAGCTCATTTATAAAATTAGCATAGTTAAAGGGTGTTGTTGCTTTGTTGGTCATTTCTTTTTTTAGGGTTAAACTTAAAGATCATTTCCACAATTCCCTTAATTTTAAATGGAAAACATTTCTAAAATAAGAGGATAATGGAGTTGTTTCCAATAGTGTTTTTTTTAACTTTATATATTACATTTTAATTCTTAATATTATTAATGATTAACTATAATATTTAAAACTTTAAAAACTAATAAAACATTCTTGGGGAAATTTCATAACTACACTTTGTGTGGTACCACAATTCAACAATATCACCAATAGAGGAACATTTTCACAAATACACTTTTCATTAATGTGTAAAAGACAAAACTGACCCTACCTTATCTTCTCCTCCATCAGATTTTTCTTCTCTCGTTTCTGTCATCGTCGACGTCTCTCCAGCCTCGCGTCGTCAGTCTCGCCGCCGTCGTTTTTCTCGCCAACGTCGTCGAATCCGTCGAGATCCACAGTTGCCGAGATCCATCATCGTCTCCGTCGAGATCTATCGTCGTCTCCGTCGAGATCTGTCGTCATCTCCGTCAAGATCCATCGTCACTCTCTCACACAACCAGCGACAAGAGATTACAAGAATCACGATTAAAACCTCAAAGATATTGGCTTCTCACCACGATTCACACATGTATGTTTTTAATTTGTATTTTTTTGTTGGATTCAAGTAATTTTTTGGATTTGTTCTTTCTGATATAAAAAAATCGTTTAGAACATGTAGATCTAAGGGAAAGAGTTTCAATACTAAACATTGAGTTTTCAAAAAATTATAAACCTTTATAAATCTGGGTTCAAGTGATTTTATGATTTTCATTTCTCTGTTATCCGAAAAACAAATAAAATTGATTTAGACTTGTCATTTGAATAATTCTGGTTAGGAGAAAGATTTTTGGATAGTCAACATTGCATTTTAAAGAATTATAACCTCTTATAAATCTGGGTTTTAGAATATTGTCGATTGTACAATTCAATGCATTACAAGGTTTTATAAAGAAAGTTTGTAAACAAGAGTTGATCATATATGTCAATAAAAACTTATAAATGTGTGAATTTGAGAAGTTTCGTCTTTTATTATCCTATATTCTTTGTAAGGTTGTTATCGAAATACATGAACAAGTATCTTTAGACCATGATTAAAAGTTAACATCAACTTTTTTATTTCGTCTTGCAGTTAGATAGCAATGAATTTTGCACATCTTTGAGATTGCCTCTGAGGATTTATGAAGCTGGAACAGAACCAGTAGACAATCCGAAGTGATTATCCAATCGGTGTCTTTGTCAATAATGTGAAGTGTTTTATAAGAGATTATAAATGTAGTTTTATAAGGGTTTATAAAATTATAAATTAGAGATTTGTAGAGACTTATAAAACATTGTTTATTCTTTGTTACATCTTGTGGTTAATACAATGTTTGGATTCCCTAAGGAATACAAACATTTAAACCCAACACCTCCTTATCTTGATGACATGGATCTTGATGACATGGATTTTGACAGTTCAACAAGGATATAAAATGAAGGCAATAACACATCAAAGAAGATAAAAATGAAGAGCAAATGAAAGATGAAGAGCAAATAAGAGTTTATAAATCATTTATAAAAATTTATAAAACAATTTGTAAAGTTTATAATCTATTTATAAAGGTTTATAAATTATTTGTAAAAGTCTCTAATCCATTTATAAAGGTTTATATAACAATTAGTAAAGTCTATAAATAATTTATAACTGTTTCTAAAAAGTTAGAAAAGTTTATAAACAATTTATAAGGGATATGCATACAGTTTATAAGGCTTATTGTTTTATGAATCACTTTGAAAGTCTCTTAAATTATTTATAAGAGGCTATAACAATTTATAAAGACTTATAAAAACATTTTGTAAGCGTTTGTAAAATAATCTTTATAAGGATATATTCAAAATCATTTAAAAGAGTTCATATAAATCATTTTACAAGGTTTATAAGAACTCATAAATATATTATAAACCATTTATAAAGGTTTATCATGGTTTTAAAAATGTTTATAATGGTTTATAAGAATTTATAAAGGATTCACAAAATACTTACATGTGTTTATAAAGATTTTATATAGAATTATAAGGGTTTATAAATGTTTATAAAGGGTTTAAATACGTTTATAAAAAGTTTATATAAGATTTATAAGGGGTATGTATACTATTAATAAGGGTTTATAAAAACTTTATGAAAGCTTATATTCAATTTATAAGGGGTATTATAAGAGTTTTATAGGTTTATAAATCAACTAAAAGAGTCTAACCATTTAGAAAGCCTTATAAAACAAACAATTTATAATGGTTAGTATGATAATTTATAAAGATTTATAAGGGTATGTAAATAATAATTTATAAGGGTATGTAAATAATTTATAAGGGTTTATAAAATAATTAATAAAGTTTAAACACCATTATAAAGTATTATAAAACAATTTATAAAGGTATGTAAAATTTATGAAGCGGTGGAGCCTTGCTTGCTGTCCATGTGCCTTAGAATCTACCACGTATCATCATCTCTTTACAAAGCCTGCGTGTTCTTTAGTTTTATAATATATATATATAAAGGTTTATTAAACAGAAAAGAATATCCCTTCTTAGACAATTTATAAGGATTTATAAAGGTAAAATAAATTAGTTAGAAGAACTCTAAATCATTTAAAAAGTTTATAAAACATTCATAAAGTTTATGAAAACAATTTATAAAATTTATACACCAATTTATGAGGGGTTTATAAGGGTTTTTAAATGGTTTATAAATCAGTTTATGTCACTTTTAAAACTAATATTATTATAAATCTGGGTTTCATGATAATTTATAAGGATTTATAAGGGTATGTAAATAATTTATAAGCGTTTATAAAAATAATTTATAAAGTTTATACACCATTATAAATGATTATAAAACAATTTATAAATGTATGTAAAATTTCTGAAGCGGTGGAGCCTTGCTTGCTGTCCACATGTGCCTCAGAATCTGCCACGTATCATCAACTCTTTACAAAGCATGTACGTGTTCTTTAGTTTTATAATATATATATATATATAAAGGTCCAGAAAAGAATATCTCTTCTTAGACAATTTATAAGGATTTATAAAGGTAAAATAAATCAGTTAGAAGAACTCTAAATCATTTAAAAAGTTTATAAAACATTCATAAAGTTTATGAAAACAATTTATAAAATTTATACACCAATTTATGAGGGGTTTATAAGGGTTTTTAAATGGTTTATAAATCAGTTTATGTCACTTTTAAAACTAATATTATTATAAATCTGGGTTTTATGATATTCTGATAATACATCAAAAAATTTATAAGTTTTATAAAGTAGTATTTGAATAATATATATATATATAAAGGTTTATAAAACAGAAAAGAATATCTCTTCTTAGACAATTTATAAGGGTTTATAAAGGTAAAATAAATCAGTTGGAAGAACTCTAAATCATTTAAAAATTTTATAACCATTTAGAAAGTCTAATAAAAGAATTTATAAGGGTTTGTAAAATATTTTATAAGGGGGTTTAAGGATATATACATAATTTATAAGGGTTTATAAAACATTCATAAAGTTTATGAAAACGATTTATAAAGTTTATACACAAATTTATGAGGGGTTTATAAGGGTTTTTAAATAGTTTATAAATCAGCTTATGTCACTTTTAAAACTAATATTATTATAAATCTGGGTTTCATGATAATTTATAAGGATTTATAAGGGTATGTAAATAATGATTTATAAGGATATTTAAAATTAATTTATTAGAGTTTATAAGTTGATTTTAAGTGATTTTTTGTCAAGTGAGTGATAATATTTATGAATATTGATAGGGTGAATATCCAGCCTACTGAAAGCTAGGAAAAATGAATATAAGGAACTCAAAATGATTTATAAGCGTTTATAAAATGATTTATAAAGGATTATAAGTTGATTTTTATAATGTACTATTCCCCTTCTTGTTCTTTCTTTCGTAAAAGTTTCTCTTCATGTAATTCATTTGGTAACATGAGTATCTGCACAAAATATAAATCATTCAATGTTAACTTAACCAAGATTAATTTCTGTAACAAGAAACAAAATGTGGTAAAAAAGAGTAATCTCAATTACTTAGCCGCAAAATAACAGGATATTTCATGGAAAGAGCAAGACTATGAGTTAAGACGACTTCAAAACATTAGAGATAATTACTTGGAACCAAAATAACAGGACATTATTATTAACATAATCTGAGAACATCAAGGCTTCTCCATATCTCACTCTTCTATAAAAAAAACGATTGGAACCAAACTCACACACGTCTAATTAATCTCTTCAACTATGCAACTCCTAAGAGAGATATACAATTGATTTAGTATAAGAGATATTTGAAGAAGATGAGAGAGAAGAGTGTATTAAGAAGCTAACTCTGGAACTTTTATAAAGCGTTATAAATATGTGATTCTTTGATCACACAAATTAACCACGTTCTTGTTCAGAGTCTCTCTTGCTTCTTCAAACAGCTTACCAACCTCGCCGATCTTCAAAATCTGAACGCAAGCCAGTCACATATTATTCCTACGCATCAGCACTCACTTTCAAAAACAAGATTCAAAAATAATATGCTTTCGTAACTCAACAAACTCATGCTCCATCTCCACTGCTTCTTTAGATATTATCGTAAAACAAGACATAAAAATGAATCTCATAAAGTACCAAACAGAACGTTACACTACCAAAACACCAACCTTCCACCATATAATGCACGTACTAAATCTTGCTAGTCAAACTACAAATAGTAGCATTGTATTACCTCAAGAAAGTGAGGTACTTGATATGCATATCACCACACATATTCTCCACAGCATCCTTAAAATCCAAAAGCTCACAGCACACCTTTGTAATTCCCTGCAACATTACCAAATCAACCAAGAGAAGAAGTAATCATGGAATAATCTTACTCTTAGGTTAGTATTTTCTCATTAATTAGTTATATGTTAAGCTCTATGTCTTTTGATTGCTAACAGATCAACAGTAAGATTTGAAAGGCCCATTTTATAAGGTCTTATAAATTTGAGATTTGAAAACTTCATGAGAAAAACTTCGTCTTCCTTCCCAGAAACATATCGATTTTGATAAACCAAACTACAATTACAGAAAGAGACGAAAATCACCATCTATTATCCTCTTACCTTTGTTAGTGTTTCTTAGTCGTCGGAAAAGAGATCGTCTCGTTCGTCTGAGCTTGTAGGGTCTGTCAGCTTCGCCGGAGAACTCGTCAGCGCCGTCAGATCTCGCCGGAAAACTCGTCAGCGTCGCCAGATCTCGCCGGAAACTTGTCAGTGTTCGTCAAATCTTGCCATGAACTCTTCAACGTCGTCGGATCTGGCCGGAGAACTCGTCAGTGGCGTCGGATCTGGCCGGAGAACTCGTCAGTGTCGTCGGATCAGGCCGGAGAACTCGTCATTGCGGGAAACTCTTCCCAGATTTGATCACGTTAAATTTGAATCTGAAATTTTAAGAAATCGTGGGGAAGAAAGAGTAGTTTTAGATCTAATTAGTTAGGGGTATAATGGTATTTTGCCTATTAAAATTTTAAGGGTATAGTTGGTTAGTGTATAAATGAAAAGTGGTATCATGAAAGTGGTATTTTTGGCAATTTCTCAACATTCTATTTGAAAGATATAAATAATTTTTTACGAAAATATAATAATATCTAATTAAATATAACTATAAATAGTATTAAAAGTGTTAGTAAAATACTTTAAACCAAAATATTTTTAAAGAAATATAACGATAAGTATTAAAATATAATATATAAAAACAATTTTTTTGTGAGACTCATATAATTGTAAGGATCAAAGTGAAAAACGAATAGTGCCCTCTTATATTTGAAGGTGTACTAATCACATCTTTGGAGATGCTATAAAGTAACAAAGCAGTATGTTCTCCGCTATCCCAACATATATCTATATTGTTGTGTCAATGAATTTTAAACGTAAAAATAAACTTTCATTTAATACTGTAGTTCCAAAAAAATCATTTTTCAGTTATAATTGTGCTTAATAAATATGGATAAAATAGATAAATAAATTAGAAATTATATTAAAACCAACATAGGAACTCAATTAATTTCAAAGATTGTGTTATTTCATCCTAAAAGTTGCATTTGTTGAAAAGACGTTGTTAAATTATATTTGTGTCTTTTCAAGATCATTTCTAAAATATATTAGTTTTAAAATTGTATTTTTTTAGTTAAAAAAATTAGCTACCAAAATTTGCATCCTTCTACTTGTACCTATTCTATTTGTATTTAACCGCTTAGTTTTCTTTAAATTGCATATTTTATAACTCAATACTCATACATTTTCAATTTGGTTGGTTGTAAGTGTCCTACAGTTGCAACTTTCTATTACTCGTTATATATACCTATTCGTTTATAACCGTTTTTTAATGTTGTATACTTTACCACTCCTATCTTTTCAATTCTATTTAAAAAATCTTGTGAAATTTTAGACACAAAACATCAAATGCTCGTTGTATCACACATGACCGGAAAAGAGATGAGCATAGCCATCGAACAGATAGTAAGACTTGCTATCATCAAACCGTAAATACCTAAGACACCAGCCATAACGAAAGTAATTAATCCCCATACAGAGTAAAGTTTTTTCAAAGCATGGAAATTCTTCTGGCGAAAGTGTTTGTTATAACAATGGTTAATCGTTTTTTATCTGGCAACAAACTGTCCGAATTATTCTTGTATGCATGCATAATTGATGTATATAGAAGGTATTATTATTAAAAGAGACGGTGAAATAACACAAGGCTCAGTATTATTAAAAGACATGTAAAAAGTATATATAACAATTAAGGACAAAATAGTAGATACATAAACAAAATTAACCAAGTGTTGGTAGCAAACATCTTTACTCATTTTCATAATATCTTAGAGTTAATATATACATTTTTAGCATTCTTAGAATTTGTAGCGTGAAAGACACATTTTTATGATGGCACGACATATATTCATTTTTTACAACATGTTATAAATCACTGCATTTTTAGGATGAAAAAGATATTATTATGGAAATATGCATTTTACATGATGAAAAGACACATCATTATAAGAAAATGAATTTTTAGATATTTTATTTTAAAAACTAATATAATTTTTAAGATGAAAAGACAAATCTTTAAAAGTATTGCATTTTTAGGATGAAAAAACTATAATTATACGTTTTGAAAGATAATATTAATAATAGGATGTGTGTTATGTGTTCATGCTACAAGTCTACTGTCAACAATTGTTTGTGCCTAAACTGATGTTTTGCATGCACTTATGAACTCTGGTGTTGGATTAGAAACGTAAAGAATCGCGTTTGTTTAAGTGTGGATACATAAATTATGTATATGCGCTAATGCGCACAGCATCATGTAAAATCTGAGATCAAGTATTACAGTTAGGAGTTAGAACAACAATAAAAAAGGATAAAAGGAAGGAAAAAAGACGTGAACCGCTTTCTCTCTCCTCCATTACGCTCTCGCCTCTCTCCTCAGTTTATTAAGTTGCTCGCGTCCGCTCCGGCGTCTGGGGGCGCGTCCGCGCGCGTAGCGATGCCGGAGGCTTGCCTTTTGCGCTCGTCTTGTTTCTCCTTTGCTGTTACTTCTTCCTCTCCGTGTCTCCGTCGATATACTCACGGATCTGGGTTTCGGGTTTAGGTCAGGAAAGCTCTCCGCTCGAGAGGAATGGCGGTTCTGGTGGTGACTCGGTCTTCTGGCTTCGTGGTGAGACGGTTGTTCGGTGGTTTCGAGGTGATGGTCGGCTTTTGGGTTCAGGAGTAGATCGATTTTCTAATTAGGGTCTCTCTGGTTTGCGCTACCCGGGTGGGGGATGTTTTCGCTTGTAGTTCCTGTCCATTTGGTTGGAGGATCTCTTCCGGTTTCGATTGAGGGTCAGGTGACTTCTGTGTGGGGTGTCTCGGTTTCTGGCGGTGTCGTCGTGATTAGGGCTCTTCTTCATCGGCATCAGGTGAGCTCCGGTGGGTTCTTCTACCACGGTGACGAGCCATGAGTCATGTATGCAGGCGGTAGATGGTACTTGACTCAGCTATGGCTCGTGTAAGCTTGGTTAGTGGCTGTGAAAGGTGTCGTCTATGGCTCCTGGATGGTTACTCTCAGCGCTTCCTCATTTGGAAACTCCTCTACTCGGCTCTCGTATGTGTTCTCCGCGTGAAGGCTTCGGCTTTCCTTATGGAGTATTGCCTTGTGTTTCATGTGTTGATTGTCTCTGATTGGCACCGGAGATGGTCTCTTTCAGCGCAGAGTATTGCTCTTTGGTTCTCAAAGACTTCAAGTGTGGGGTGATTCTCGGTTGCAGTCGTTGATCGCTGCAGCATGATTGTCCATATAGTATAAAACCATCATTTAGTTATCCCTTTAGTATAATTTTTCATATTCTCAAAAGTAACCCTTGATTAATCAAATTAAACACATTAAACTAATAGATTTTTTAAAAAATTAACTAAAAACGTTTTAAAAAGGAAAAATAAAAAAATAAAACTTTCTAGAAAGTTTTTAATAAAAATAAAATTTGTAAACTTTATAAAAATAAAAATAATTTACATAATACTTTTAATAAAAGCGTTAAATAAAATTTATAAAAAACGTTTTAAAATTTTATAAAAATAAAAATTTGTAAAACGTTTTGATAAAACTTTAATAAAATAAAATTTGTAAACTTTATAAAAATAAAAATAAAACTTTACAAAAGTTTTAATAAAAATTTAAACAAACTTTATACAAAATATTTTACAATTTTTATTTTTATACAAAGTTTAAAACGTTTGTAAACTTTATAATTTTATCAAACTTTTAATAAAAATAAAACTTTTAAATTTTTATAATAAAAGTAAACTTTGTAAACTTTATAAAAATAAAATAAAACTCTACAAAAGTTTTTAGTAAAAGTAAACTTTGTAAACTTTGTAAACTTTATAAAAAACGTTTAAAAGTCTTTTTTATAAAAAGCTTAAGATGTTTGTAAATTTTTTAGTTTTATTAAAAGAAATTTAGTTTTATTAAACTTAAAAAAATAGAACAGGAGTTTGTGAAAATCACAAGACAAACTATAGAGATATCATAGATTGATGAAGAAAAAATGCAAAATCATTTTTTCACAAGTAAAATCAACCATAACACTTTTTAGGAAGTTAGAATATTTTTAGGAGATTTTTAGAATATTTCCTTAACTGAAATTTCATTAATTTTCGCAAAAAGTCAGGTATTCTTATCCGTAGAAGGCGCCTTCTAAAAGTTTAGAAGAATTATAAAAATCCTGAATACACTTTCTACTTCGAGTAGACGTAAGAGTACATTGTAGAAAACACATTTTCCGAAATTTAGAATACTTTATAAAAGTAGAAGATGCATTCAGAAGGAAAGTGGATACATTTACGATTAGTAGAATGCGCATTCCTCTTATTTAGAAATTTAGTAAATAGTAGAACGGGCGTTCTAAAAGAAGTAGATAAACGTGTTTATTTTAGAAATTGTTTTCTACTATACCATTTTTCGTAGAAGACGCATTCTACTTTTAGTAGAACGTATTTTAAAAATTTTATTTATCAAGTTTTTGAACAAAAAAATTACCAGCTTGTGTATATGGGTGTTTTATTAATTGTTTATATTTTTAATAATTTTTTTGATTCACAAAATTATTTAATTCATTAGTTTTTAGAAATACAAAGGGTAAAAAGGAGAAAAAATGGACAATAATGGTTTTATACCAAAGGAACAACAAACTAGTTTTTGTTTTCTTTTGGCAATTTTCCCTAAATAATACCGTGGGTGACTAATTTATTTAAAGTTACAGAAACTGATTCGTCAAAAGTTGTCTTTTTCGTTATAAAAAATAAAATTAGTTTAAAAATGGACAAATATGAAATGATCTGTGTTTCTATCCTAAAAAAGTTATTGAATAATTGATGTGTTCTTCATCTTAAAAATGCAATAACTTTTAATAGATTGTAAAAGTGTATAAGGATGTGTTTTAAAAAATTTTAGATGTGTCTTATCATAAGAATGTATTTTTACATCCGAAGCATGATTTTTTTCCGTTACTTAAAATCTACTATAAAGAGTTGTGCCTTTTCACTATAAAAGGCAAATTAATTTTAAAACGGTTTTAAAAAATCCCAATAAGTGTTTTCTATAGTTATATGTGTTTTTATTATAAAAAACAAAATTAATTTTAAACAATTGTAAAATTATGAAATGATTTGTGTTTTCATCATAATGTGTCCGAACGAATGTGATTTTTATGCTAAAATGCAATGGGTTTAAAAAATATGTGAAAAAGTTTAAGGATTTGTCTTATCATCTTCAGAATATGTCTTTTATTCATTAACATTATATAAAAAGTTGTGTTTTCATTATAAAAGTTGTATTAATTTTAAAGAGGTTGTCATATTTTAAAGGTACTAGCTCAAATCTGAAAAATTGTAACTATTCATATAATTCTTTGAAAATTATAAATTTCTATAAGTACCTCATTGTAAATCTTTCACAATTTATTAAAATGTGAAGAAGAAAGATTATGTGACCTTCTTACGAATTCTTACAAAATATAGAAATGAAATGTTGTCAACAAATGATAGTATGTAGGGCAATTCCTATTTAGATAGCAATCCTAAACGAATCGATGAAATTATTAGTCTTAATTTTCTTCTACTGGATGGAAATGTGTGCGTTTCTCTCTTCTTACAAAACTCTATTTCTAAACTGTATCTATGATCATGCATATTCCATGAATACATGATTCATGTTCTGTATATTCTTACACTTAGATTATATAGAAAATTTGGAACAAAGTAAATATCTAATTATATCCGTTAAACCTTGCTAAATATAATAATATCCAAGTGCATCAATTTTTTTAGGTGGATTCTCGTAAGCGAAACCAACAACTGAATTAGTTGAACATATTTGTAAATTTCTTATAACTAAGTCTAAAATAATATATATATATATATATATATATATACTTTTAGAATTATGAAAATATATTTATATATATATAACAGCATGCAAGATATTTTTGTAATACATGTACCTTTTTGAAAGAAATTGTAATAAGTTTAATAAATAATTTTAATTAATAAAAGATAACTGTTTTGTTTTTATAAAATGAGTTCCCGTGCGATATCGCACGGTTTTATTTACCTAGTTTTAACAATAATGATCAATAACAAGGGTATATTGTTTTATAATTGATATTAACTTTCAAAAGAGAAAGTGGTGTGAGCTCGCGTGTGACTGTGTTTGTTAGAAATCCACTCAGTCGCGTGGTAATTGGGATCAGCGTGGATTAAACAATGACACAATTAGTAAATTAGTTAGGCGTATTGATAAAGTTTTTTTTAAACTTCTTAGTGGGCGTTAATGTTGTGCCAGGTGCATTTCTGAATTGGTTGCTACTTTGGAAGCTTCTCTAAGTGGTTGAAGACGATTTTCTTCAGACAAAATTGACTCGATCTTTTAGAGGCGAGAAGACTTCCAAGATTGACAGTAAATTTGTCAATTCATGCAACGAGTCTTTTCATTTTCAACTGTCGGAGTCGCATATATGTTAGATATCTCTAACAGAAATATTCTAAACGTACGGCAACCCTAAAATTAAGCTGATCTACTAATCACGTCTGAAAAATAATCTCTATGGATAGACAATATATCCTACATAACCCAAAGTTAGCTATCGTAGCGCCAAGGACATATACAATCCCCAATATATGTACAAGGACGGACCATAACTTCGACCAATAGTTCCATAAGGTCAACAGGTTCATTCAGTGCTTCACGGGTGTTTCTATCAGACATGTTTTAATTAACACTATTATAGCTTAGTCTCTTCTTATCTTCAGCCTTCTAAAGGGGTGTAACCTCAAAAGATGTGTTTTCTTTTCAAATGGAACGAAAAGACGTAGAAGACTAATATATATATATATTTTCTTTTTGGTTTCCTCTTTGTTAAAGTCTGCCATATGCATGGTTGAGTAACTTGAGTTGTGATATTAAGACAGCACTAGCACAAACACTAAAATTACATGGATTAGTCTCTTTTTTTTTAATGTTAAAAGGGCCATACTTTCTTGACAAAGTGAAGAACTCATGGAAAACCTTCAGTTGGTATATTGTCTCGCCGTTTAGACATGCATGTCTCCATAACCGTCTAAACCCTTTAAACTTTATTTAAATATTATCAGCTGTCCGATTTTTATTTTATTTTTTGATAATTTATGTGAAAGATTATCTTAAATCTGCTTTTAAAATCATTAGATGGGATGGAAAATATGAATATACAAAACCCAAAAAATCACATCTATTATGTATCAATTGAACTAAACAAAGTAGCAATATTTGCCACCTTCACGGTTTCACTAGACAATATGTTATCACGAATGAAATGAAGTCTCACACTTGTATGTTTTGTCTTCTGATGGTAAACAATATTCGTTGACACTGCAATAACATTCTTAGAAGAACTTCATATCCATGGTAAAAAAATCCATGGTATCAGGATAATACCTTGTCTTTTTAAGAAAGAGATAAGACCATTCCCACTATATTCGAAAATTGTGCGCTCGAGTAGGACATTACAATCAGTTCAACATACACAACTGACAGATAAATCAATGAACCACTAATAAATGAGTTTACATCAGTATTTCAAAAATCCGAAATAAGATCCGCCGTACCTATAAACTGCCTCTCATTAGAAAAACCAAAAACCTCAGGAAGCAAACAGATTTGTATGTTTAACCGAACAAAAAAAACGAAGGTCAATAGTTAGAAGCTTCCAATGATGACGTTTATCTTTCCAAAAAAAAAGCGATGACGTTTATCAATACTTATGAGTTTAAGTTGTAAAGTAATATCCATTTTGGCTAAGTAAATGCAAAGTTTTGATACTTTTTTCTGAAAAAGTTGACACAATTTCCTGAGAATTTAGTAAACTTCAAGGTTGTATATGACCCCCTCCTCCACCAGTCGATTTGTCATGGATGTATGGCTCCAACCCAGTGGCAGAACTAGCGTGCAACAAGGGTGGTCACATGACCCATATGAAAAAAATACATGTTATTTCCTTCTAAAATTATGTTGAAATACTGAGGAATTAATGACCTTTGTAAATTGTAATTGTTATTAAAATGACCCTAGTAAAAATGAATCCTGCCTCCGCCACTGCTCCAACCGTGATAAACATATGTTATGCTCGACCATCTAGGCCACTAATTGCATCTACAACAAAGAACTAGAATTTCTAACCACTTGTACAATCCCTAAATTAAGCAGAATCAATGCTTATGCTTGCATGTAAAGGTAATGAATTCTAAATTACTAAAATTAGCTTTGGTCTTATCCAACATATGACGCGACTAAATAAATTACAAAGTGGGGATTCCATTAATGCTCTAGAACAAATAAGCATTGGCTTTCTTTCACGATCAGATTCAATGCCCTTTTGGAATCTCCTGTCATTAAAAAAATTTAATAAATAAAAGCGAATATATACATGTATACCGTGGCCAAGTCATAAGAAAACTCGAAAGGAGGTATTGTGGTTTAGTTGTTCTCCACAGTCTCGAAAAGAGGCACTGTGAAATAATGCATCTAGTGAGACTTCGGTGATGGAAAATTAACAAGCCATATGGGGGAATAAAAAAAAAGGTATTGTCTACGCTTTCCCTTTATGTTTTTATATTATGAATCGCATTAACGTATTTAAATGACACTAGAACAGTCCACTCCATAAAACTATCTATTTAGGTATGTTTGATTTTAGTCCACTTGATGTTTATTTATTCAGTATCTGAATCACCAATATTCCTGGTGGATTTGTTGGTATTTGGAATTTTTGTTTTCTTTTACAAATAGTTATTGGGAATCTTGGATCTCAGATTCTACTCAAACATAACATAGTAATTTATAAGTTAAAGCACCCACATATTGACGGTAGGCTGAACAGACAGCTGCAACTCTCTCGTCTACGGGGGTTTGGAGGAGGATAGATACATGTGGGTTTCTACTAATATTTACACAAAGTATAACTTTCTAAATATGCATGGCTCGAAAAATGATTGTACACAATTTGAAGTTACTCAAGGCCTAATAATAATCCATCGACAAAATTCACGTTCAGAGCACTTTAACAATATCACGTGGCCAGTCGACATAACAAACTTCACAGGTCCATTAAGTTCAATTACTCAAACCAAAATATTAAAAATTCAACTTAGAATTTTTTTTTCTAAATGGACATGTGTTAATCCCTCTTTCATCTATTTGATGAGATGATAGCATAAGAAGAGAGAAACTTTTTTTACTATATAAGATAATGCTAAAAAATTTAAGTAGCTATAGTAATTATTTGTAAGAATGTTAGTTTGTCTAATTGACCGAATCCCTTATATATTAATTGAGAAACATTACAACATTATTTGGTAACCACGTGTCATTATTAAGATGATTCTTAGAATCCTTAGAAAAATAGATTGGTACATCTAAACATATATTATACTTTTTATTAAACTAATTATTAAATTGATTAATAGTGTATAAAAGAATATTCTCCATTGTTTCCTTAAACAAAAGCTACATAATTACATAATATGATTAACATATATATGACAATTAATGATGATGTATAATAAAGATTTGATAACAATTTTTTGCATCATCTCTCATTTTTATTTAATTTATATTATTAAAACAAATCAAATCACATTAACCATATAACACAAAATTTATATTTTTTCTTATATGTTATATTTTGAATTTTTTAAAATGACTATAAATTACTAAAAATGTTAAAAATCCCACTTTTAAAGTTTTGTGATCAATGGCTTAATTTTTCTTTTATTATAACAAGATGAAAACAATAATAAAATCGTATGAATATGAATTTTAATTTAATATATAGATTTATATTAAATAAAGAAATATATATACATATATATTAATATCGATTAAATTAAAATATTTACAATATGAAAATACATAAATATGTTAATTTTGAAATTTGCATTGAAAGGATATCACATCAAAAAATTTGGGATTGATGGTTTTTTTTTGTTAGAAAAATATACAAATGTTAATAAAACCATATAATAACAAATATTTATATTCAAATATAATATATATCTGAGTCAATATCATTGAAATTTAATTATATAAAATAAAAAACAATAATTATTTATTTACCATAAAATAATTTTAAATAAACAAGAGGCATTGTTTTGATTTATGTGAATACTATAATTCCATATATATTAATTGAGAAACAATTGATTACTCTAACAAGTGTAAGATTTTCTCAATTAATATTTTCGAAAATCTTACAAGAGATCGATACATAAAAGATTTATATAGTACCTATTGAACTCACCTAGCGAGAACATAGACTGTATTTTTTAATTCAGTCCATCGTTTTTCTTAAATGAGTCTAGAACAATTTTTAATGATTAACTAAACGAACCATGTGCATAGTAAAAAGTGTTTTTGTTTACAAAATATTTCATATCCAAAATCAATATGAACAATCATCACTTTTTTAAAAAAATTTGTTACAATAAAAAATATAAAGTTGGCCAAAAAATCCGAATTCATAAATCCGAACCAAATCCAATCCAGAAAAGTAGTACTGATTTTAACCAAAATTGGTTAGATATCCTAGCGGGTTGGTATCTTGAGAACCTGAACCAAATAAAATCCGAGCCGAAATATTTCGGGTATCCCACCAGATGTTATACTTGGAAATATATAAAATAGTTAAAAGTACATGTTTAAAATAACTAAACATTACTAAAAATACTAAAAATATCTATGTATTTCTTATCAAAATATTTAAGTTAGACCAATTTTTATGTTAAGTTTAAGTATTTTGGCATACATTATTCAAATTTATATGTTATATATTATTTTTTATTTTTAAAATTGTGAGAAATTTAAAGTATATATGAACTTGGATTTTAAAAAAAAAAATTAATGGGTTATCCAAACCCGCGAAGATCCAAGCTGAACCCGCAAAGATCTGAACTGAACAAACAAAGCCGAAATAAATGGTACCCGAATACCTATTCCTAATCAAATGTAAAAAAATATTATTGATAACAAAATATGCATTGTTTATAATATTTAAATACAACATATTTTAAAACTCAATACGCGCATTGCGTGGATTATCATCTAGTCGTGATATATAGTTTATGATATAAAAATAAAAAATTCCTGCATAATTATAAATAGCAATATTTTCATTAAATAGTAGTTGAAATTTTATCAACCTATCCTTTTCCCTTTTTTAACTCTGGCAGACAACCAAACTTCCACAAAACGCTGACGCGATTCGTTGCACTTGTTAGTTTATATTAAAAAATCAATCCCCACAATTTCAGTTGTCAAAATATACAAGTGGTCTACATATAGATTTATCGTTTCAATTCCGTACAAGATATATTAATAAAATATATTGAAGGATGAAGGATATCAAATAACAATATGTATCGGCACCAATTCTTCAAGATCAAGAAAACAGATCATGTCAATGACCGGAAGGCTGTTAACGAGCATATTATGGTCAACGTGTGCTCATCTATTTTTTTTTGCACGATAAACTAAAGCCAAGTCTCAATTAATATTTGATGAAAAGTTATATCAACACTCAAATAGTATCTTTATATATCAGTGGTCTTATATCCTAACGCAGCAATAGTATTCGGATAGCAAAAATGAAAGAACGCTAAAAACTTTCACTAAGGGTTAATTGTAATACAAGTGATGGTCCTGATATTTTTTTGGTCAAAGTAATGGTCCTGATATAAGCTGAAAAAACAATCAAATGTATTTTATTAATTTATAAAATCAACTCTAGATTATAATTTCAAACTCAACATTAGAATGACATAATCATATAGATTTTAATTCCACTAATCCCAAAGATATGAGAGAATAATACTATATGAACCATATGTCAACTCAATGCGACCCTGTGTCTTTTCCAAATGGAAGGAATTACTCGTATAAATTAATGTAATAAATTATTTGCAAAACATAGAAAGAAGTGTTATGTTTCCTCCAGACATATAGCGTGCCGCCCATTTATATGTGAAAGCTAGTAAGCAAGATCTGGTTATAAATAAGAATTGAAAGGTTGAGAATCAAATCCAAATGGCTAATGTTAAAGTTATTTCTTTCAATAGTCTCTCCAACTAAGACGGTGTTCATAAGCTGGAATATATAATATCAAATTGGTCATTTATAGATCACCAAAATGAATAGTCCAAAGACTGACTCACAGATCCACTATTACATTTTTTTTAATTACTACTTACTTGATCTTGTTTTTTTATTTCATCAGAAGTCTTCGCTATTTTTATACGTAAGAGAGGGGTTGACCATGAACATATTTAAATACAATAATTAGTTTTTTCTCAGCTACCTATTCAACTACACCAAATTTTAGTCAGACTAACCTCCAAATCATGATCATATCCTCAAAAAATTTTCATGTATTCTCCGTTACAAATCAATTTCCGATACAAATGCTGGTCAATCCACCGGGTTTGTAGTCATGTCTACTAGGTCTGAGCAGTCCGTTTCGAAATAGATCGAAGTTATCCTCCTGTTTTTCATGCATGAAATTGCCCAAAATAATTATTTCCTCTTAGCATGTATAGCTGAGAAACTTCTAGCGCATACTCGTAATCCAAGAGATTCTATATCCATTTGATCATTTAGACTGCACCCTAGGTCACTGATACTGTCATTAAACTATGTGATAGGAGAGTCTTTAAAATCCTCATTCGTTTTTTTTTTCATTAGCCTTTTTCGAACATTCTATCTCAAAAGACATAATTTAGAGGGTGTCATTCGAAGAAATGACTTTTCATTAAAAATTACACAAATTAATTTAAATTACCTTTTATATTCCAACAATTTATCACGTACAAAGTTTATGTAAAAGACGTATCAAAACAATCCTCTCGATTAGGCTATTCTTTGAAGTACCAGCACCCAACTTTGTGATCAAAATGAATTAATAGTTTGTTTTTTTCTGAAAAAGTATAGTTTACTATTTTATGTTCACGAAAAACTATCTGTTATTTCTTTGAGTGACATTCATATAAATGTTCATAAAAGAATATGTATGATTTAATATGTAAATAAGATTTTTTAGATGAAAATAATTTGTAGAAAAAATGAAAACAATCAATTGGTTTTTGCCTTAGTGAGGATTTACTCTATTGGTCTCATAATGAACAAATAATTTCAAATATCATATTATTTCATCGTTCAGCTTGGGAATTTGTAAATATTATTTTAAAAAATATCGGATAATCATATAATCTCTATCTCTATTACAGATGATGATAAACTACCTACAACATATAAAATATTGATGAATAATCACAAACAATTTTACGATAAAGCTCTTTCGTAATACTCGAATTGACAGATGATTCCATATATAAGACATTCTCGATAGACATACTCTCTCCACAGCATACAACCATAACAAGCGATTTTATTTACAGCATTCTGAAACCTTCAGATAAATTTGTATCATATAATTTGGAAGAAATTGTATTCTCTAAAAAGTTGAATCTTATATTATGCAGAAGTCTTAAATTTTGATGCCACAGTGCATTCACATCATTCATAAATGCTTTAAATGAGAAAAAATTATGAAACTTTTATTTTTTAAAGATTAACTTTAGTTTTGATATGGAATGACTTGGCAAAAATATAGAAAAAGGAAAAATATAACTATACTAGTGGTATGTTCGCGCTTCGCGCGGATTGTCCATATGTATGAACCATCTAAAATGTGTTGAGAGTATGATTTTAGTAGATTAGTATAGAAGTAGCTAGTGGGTTGCAAAATTAAAGTCTTACCTAAATGAGGTGAGGGTTTCCATGCAGTGGTGACAGTTAAGGTTGCGTTTTCGCTTAAGCCTACTAATCTTTACGAACGAAGGTGGTTATGTAGCAGCGTAAAATTGCATGATAGAAATTGCATGTGAAGAGTCTTAGATGGTGATAAACCGTTCTTTTCTTTTACACAAACCGAAAAGTTGTTTTGTTTAAGAACAATAAGCCATGAGAAGGTCACTCAAACAGTCAAACTCAATATCATTTTGTGCTAATTTTAAACATGCTGCATTTGATAGGATAAACTGAACAGTTATAGATGGATGCAAGAATAATAGAATATAGTCGGGCCTTTGTTTGGCTTCTCGGAGAATTTAAACTTCAATTTCATATCGTTTTGTGGTTTCTCCGATGTCAGTTAGCTAAGAAGGTGACGACGTTACGTCTGGCGTTGTCTATAGGGTGGAGTGACTCTTGTTGCAAGGTTTGGTTGTCGTCAAGGTTCTTGAGGTCTCCTTGAACTAAAGAAGACGGATCACTACTGTTTAATTGACAGGATTTTAATTGAGGGAAGAACAGTAAAGAATAGATGCAGTGGTGATAAACATTGAATAAATTTGTGTTAAAATTTAAGTATAATGTATTACGTATTAGTCTTGAATACTATTATTCTGAATAATGTTATTCTTGAATATATTATATAACGTAGTACTGTTCTCCTTTTTTTTGTTAGTTTGTTGTAAAATTGAAACTCATATCATGTGTTTGCTATCGGAGTTGTTGATGCATTCGTATTTTATAACAACGTGGTGCTATTGCTTCATGCAAGTTAAATAAACTTTTCATGTCGGACACATTGTTGATTGTTTCGTAGGTGATCTCTTGTGTTTAATAATGTATAGTGTAAATGTCCACATTACAAAATATATGTTGGAGAAAGAGGACATAGACAAATTGTTATTGTAGATGAGAGATAATAATTTTTTTTTTGTGGCGAACATAATATGTCTTACTCGAGTAGTACATAATAGCCGGTGCGTATCTAATTGCACTAAAGACTCTATAAATTAGTAATATAGAGATTATAATATTTATTAATTTATCAAAATTTTAGATTAATTTTAGACTATATTTAATAAAATAAAAATAGTTGATTTAGCCGTATATATTAATTAAATTTTAAAAATTTGACTTTTATATCGTTATCTTATATTATTCGGTGTAAACGAAATATGTTCTACATAATATAAATGTGATTTTAAATATAATTTTACTAAGTATTATTAAAATATATTGAATTTTTGAAAAATTGAAATGAATTCTATTGTGAATATAAGATAAGTACTACAATGTTTTGTTTGTACGTATATAAACTTTATATATAATTAATTTATAGTTTTAGTGGGATATTTATTTAGAAAAATATTATGTTATTATGTTATTGATTTGTATCATATTTTGAATCTACCGAACTCATAACTGAAGAAATATTAATTTATCATGTTTATTAATATATAGAATATTAATTTATAGAGTTTTTACTGTATAATTTTAAAATATAAAAACGACTGAACACATATCAAATGAAGGAGATGAACTTAGACGTTTACTTATAGAAATAACACTCGAGATTTTTAACTCGTCTCCATGCAATGTTTTTTATATGGTTCCAACAGTGGTCTTCCACATTATAATTTTGCTTTCAACCAATTTTATCAATGTATGTATATCCAAATCCCATGTCTCAATCTTTGAAACTTTGATGGGCTTGGTTGGTGAAAAATGTTCAGTTTAAAACTGCAATGCTTGAAAATGCAATGAATATTGCAGTTTTTGGGGAATAAAGCCTCAAGATATTTTACATAGTTGTTTTATGTAGATTGTAGAATAAGACCTAAAATACCATTGCTTTACATAATAAAATAGCAAGGCTGTCCCTTTACACAACCAGAAGGAGAGAATACTTTAACTTAAACCTGAATAACATAAATTACGTACTATCTTGAGCTAGAATGCAAACTGAATGCATGATTTCCTGCATAATGATCGGTTGTGTCTCTATGTCATCAATTTGCTCCAGCACCATCTGTTTTGATTCCAGTTAAGTACATGTTGTACTGTTGATAGCAGAGATAAGAAACTGAAAATTTGATTCTATCACAAATAAACCATAAGGTGTTATGTATATATCAAACATGAACCTGGGTTACACGGCATCCATAAGGGTGTGTTGAAAGAGAGCCAACACTTTTTCATAAAATGAGGAAAGAATGAACTGTATACAATCTTGAGGAAGACATTCTATACACCTCTGGATCACGTGGTTACCGTTCTGATCATGAAAACATTTCAAGACAGAACCATCAAGCTCTTGAACCATTAGAGCATTGCTGCTCCAATAAACCATGATAGGGACACATAAAGAAAAGTCAAAAGCCTATACAATAATCGGGCTTAAACAATATTTTTGTATTAAGTACCTTTTGGATAACCCGGTCCGGTAGCCATACATTTGTAAGCAGACAGTCAAAACGTGGCCAGTAACTTGGTCATGGAGTTCTTTTCTCTGTTGGTTTGTACCATTCTCAAAAAACTTAAAAAGAAAAGAAAAATAGAAGAACATATGAGTACAATGTCGTGATATATCTAGCCATTTACAATGAAATGATTTGAATGCCACAGCTCTTCTAATAACTCAAAACGTAATTCAATAATCAGATCACTTCCAAAATATAACCAGAGATACAAATAAGAATTAATCATCCCCCAGAAAACAATTTGTAAGATCCTCACTTAGCCCATTGAAAACGTAACCTGCGAAGGTGTTTCGGTAACAAAACGCGAGACTCAAAAAAAAAAAAATCGTGATCTGGGTCAAACTAATATGAAAGCAGTAACATTAATCCAGATGAAAACAGAGAGAGAGAGAGAGTGATTAAAAATAATGACAGAAACGGAACATCATATCTCAAATGCTCGATTCTTACCTACAAATTTCTTTGAGCAAACCCTCCAAACTCTGTTTGTTTATATTCGTAGAAGATGGCGAAGCACTGTGATTTGGAACAGTCTTGATATGTATTTATAGTATAACAATTTAGGGATTTGCCATGGAGGTTGCGAGAGGATGTTTAAGATCGACGTAGAGGGAGAGATTGAAAGGGAGAGTTGATGACGATACTTTGTGACTAGGACTGAATGAGGAAGAAAACGTTACAGGAAAAAAACGTTCAGAAGAGGAATGAGATCGTCGGTGCCAATCTAGGGATTTGATGAAAGGAAGACCGGCGAAGAAGGAGAGTAACATGCGTGTATAGTTGGAGTTGGGCCAAGTAAACTAATAAACTTAGGAGATTCACTTTGTGCTCTTTGTTAACTTGTTCCAGAAATTTGTTTAGAAGCCCAAATCCATTTTCGTTCAACAATTCAGAACGTGACAAGTGTCAAAAATGTCCATGAAGGGACGAAACCCAACTTTATTAGTATAGATAGATAAGGAATTGAAGAACACTAGAAATGCATTGAAGGTTGCAGATGGCTTTTTATTACTCAATTTCAAATGTTTCATTCACAAAATAATTGAAATACAAGGATTTGACTGCATAGAGGTTCAAGCACCAGGACAAGGATTGGTCCAATATCACTCATGAACACTTAATTGGATCATACGCAACCATGTTGATATCTCTTTGTACACTTTCAACCACAATGAGAACAATCTCTTGATCACCTTAATCAAACTAAATGAGATGACAACAATGAAACCCAAATGTGACTAAACTAAACTAATGTTGGATGGCTCTTTTCTTTACGTCCGCTGATGGCTTTTTTTCTTGGACATGTGACTTAATGTGCATAAAGATGTTTGTATAAAAATAGGTCAATTATCTTGTAGACCACAAAAACACAGGATTAAAAATAGAAAATCCACCAAAAATTAATTTTTGTATGTTCAAGAAATACATAATGGTCAATGACTTTCTGATAAAACCATACAATACATACTACACTTAGGACAACCTAAACCGTTTCAGAGAAGATTGAAACACAACATAATGTTATTTATATTTTTTGGTAAAGTTAAAATTATATCAAATATAACATAAGTTAATGTTACAGAGCTACTTTTCAAGATGGGGTTTGGCCATCACTGGACCCAGCTATGCTAGAATATATTTCCTCGGTATAGTACAGAGTTTTATTGAATAGTCAACCAAAAGGACACATAACCCCACAGAGGGGCCAACGACAGGAGGACCCCTTATCTCCTTATTTATTCTGTGTACGGAAGAATTGGTAGTGAATATTAAAAAGGTAGAGAGAAAGAAACAACTGATATGTATAAAGGTTGCAAAGGCTTTTCCTCCAATTTCTCATCTGCTCTTTGCAGATGATAGTCTCTTCTTTTACAAAGCACAATGAGAGGAATGCCAGATAATTCTCAGGATTCTAAAGGAATACAAAGTGGTATCGAATCAGCGGATAAATTTTGACAAAACTTTGATCCAATCCGGTCACAAGATTGAAGGACCCATCAGACATGAACTATGGGACATTTTAGGGATACATAATTTAGGCGGAATGAGATCATATTTAGGAATCCTTAAGAATTTGGGAAGATCAAAAACACAAATTTTTTGGTTTTATTCAAGATCGTTTAAATAATAGAGTAAATGGATGGACTTTCAATTTTTTCACCAAGGGAGAAAGAAAGTGATTATAAAATATGGGGCAATGGCTTTGCCAAACCATGTAATGTCCTCCTTTCCCATACCAAAAACAGTAACGAAGAAACTAACGAGTGCAGTGGCACAATTTTGGTGGAGTCCAGAGGGCAATACTAAAGGTATGCACTAGAAATCATGGGATAAACTATGTAGTCCTAAGGACAAATAGGATTTAGGGTTTAAAGACCTCACACACTTTAATACAACTATGCTTGGGAAGCAATTTTGAAGATTGATAGAGAAATCGAGCACATTATTCTCTCGTGTGCTCAAAAGACGGTATTTCAGGAATGCATCGCCCCTGGAACCAATTAGATCGTACTCTTCATCCTACGGCTAGCGTAGTATTGTCTCTGCTAGGTCTCTGGTTAGAAAGGACTAATCAAAAGGGTGGGATCATAATCATCTCTTAGTATGGAATGATCATTGGCTCCCATCCACTCGCCTGAGATTATCAAATAAAAATCAACACAATCTTTACCAGACCTTACAGTGGATTCTCTCATCAATATAGCATAAATAACATGGAATTTACAGGTCATCCGGACTCTGGTGGATCCGCAAGATGCAAAAATAATTGAAAGTATACCTTAAGTCAGATCCAGACAGCTGATCGGGATGGATTGCATTTTACTAATAATGGGAGATACACAGTTAAATCTGGATATCAAGTAGAACTTGTGTACCGGGACAGAAAAAGAACCCTACCAGAGTATGGTCCTTTGGTCTCTCCGCTGAAGGCTTTCTGCTGAAAAGTACGCTGCCCACCTAAGTTGAAACATTTTTGTGACAACTGGTATCGGTCGTATTGCGGTTAAGAAAGTTTAAGAGTAAAAGGAATATGTTGGATATAATTTGTGCACTGTGGAGCACCTGATGAATAAATGTGTTTTTGAATGTCTACCGGCGGTTCAGGTTTTGGCACTTTCACGAATTCCATCGAATCCAGACATCTTTCCCACTTAATCACTTTTTGCAATTTTGGATTATTTATTTTGTAGGGTTTCTCCGGAAATGGAAGATCATCAATTTGCATGGATCTTATGTTACATATGGAAAGGAAGAAACAATAAAGTATTTAACAATTTGGATATTGATCCCGGAGATACTCTAAAATTGGCAGAAACAGAGTCGTTATTTTAGGCTGAGGCATAGATTTCAGTTACACAGGGAATAGACAAACTTGATTACCAGTAGAAGCAATAGTACAGTCTATCCCAGGTAAATGTTGTTTTACGGATAGATCATGGAATATCAGGAAATCTACTCGTGACAGGGGTGGTATAGCTTACTGGAAGGTTTTGATGGTTTAATGGGAGTGGGGAATACAAAAGCGAGTCAGTCGCAACTTCGCTCGGAAATAGAGGCTCTCATTTGGGCAATGGAATGTATGAGGAATTTAAGACAGTTTACTATTACATTTGCAACGGATTGTGCTAAATTGGTGTAGATGGTTTCGGAGCAAGAAGAATGACCAACCTTTGCAAGTTATTTGTAAGACATAAAGATCTTGAAGAGAAGCTTCAACAGCTCGAGCTCATTCATATACCATGGACGCAGAATTCAAGGACGGACAGTCTAGCACGCTGTGAAAGAAAGCAACCATCGTTTGTTGTACATATGGATGCGGAAATACCGGTTTGGTTTGAAGAGTCTATATGAGTCTGTTTAAGTTACTGACAAAATAAAATAAAAAATAACTAAAACTAAAAAGATAACTAGAAACAGAATACAAATTAAAGTAAATAACAGACCTAGTACTACAAAGAACCAAACCCGATCAACAACGGAAAAAGCCTAAAAGCTAGCGAGCAACAAGATGGTCTCTGACCAAAGCAATTGAGACTAGTCGGATAGAGATCTGGACACCACGAGCTACCAAGAAAAAGACCCAATCAAACCTTATAACAACGGCTCATACAGCTTCAGAAGACTCTGACTAAACCTGACCCTGGCATCGAGAATCCATACACGAACAAACTCAAAACACCCAATAGAGATATCTTTGATGGAAGGAGAGATAACCACCGAGCGATGATACTGTCATTCAGAAAGATGACCTGACAATTTTCATTCTCTAGACCAGTTAACTGTGACCGTATACACCCATTGAACCATAATCCTATATGGAGAGCTGACCAAAAGATGGATAACTCTCCAGAGGCACACCGCAAGAGAAAGAGTCGCTCGATTGTCCTACTGTCACACGGCTAAAAGAACAAGGTCCACACCCACCAAGAGGGCAAAGTCCAACTGTTTCTTACTTTATTAAAAATAGTTATGGGGACGTGGGGCACCAATGATGCAACAAGGACCACAACTGGAGCACCCGAACCACCACTAGTGGAGGAGCAGTGAAAATCACAAAACAATCTTGCATGCACTACCAGCACGTGCCTCCGCATCACATAAGAGCTGCTAGTAGAGCCCTCTGGAAGGAGAGAGACAGCTCCCGGAAAACCAACGCAAGTCCACTGGATACCACCAGCAGAAGAAAAAAAAACAAATCTCAAGATCTGCAGAATGTTGAGCTCCACCTAACGCCGAGCTCAGTCGCACCGCCACCACGCTAACAGCCGGAGAAACACGAAAGCAAGCCAGGATTCTCCACAACCACCACCCAAGCCAACTCATGACCAGGAAAGTGTAAAAATGCACTGGATATACGGTCGCCTGCAAAGAAGAAACAAAGCTGCATAGAAGCTAGACACTATCCTCATGCACCGCTGCCCCGAAAATCTGGACAAAGAGCAAGTAAACCTCTGGATCTGAACCAGGAACGAAACCCAAGATGAACACCAGCAGACACAAATAGAAATGAAGGACGATGACAAACAGAACATGGAAGACAAAATAAAGGAGAGCGGTCCAGCAGTTGCCTGAGAAGACGGCGGCGACCGTTGGAAAGAGATGAATTGGCCGAAAACCCTAGTTCCTTTAGAGAGAGGGGAGAGAAAGTGATGATTTCTCTTTTACTTTGCGTCCGACATGATTACAGTTTTTGCTAGCGGTAACTCGAAATATAACCTTATGTATAATTTTAGGTAACTCTATCAACTCAAGACAGTCATGATTAATCTGCATCCGTAGAAAGCTAAACGGAACAAATCTTATGTGGTTTGATTGGTTGAGGCCGTGACTTTATATTTTTATACATATCATTTAAGCTCTAGATCTTTATGTTCAGCTTAAAATTATTATTGTAAAGTTATTTTTAAAGATATTCATAGAACTAAATAAAAGCTATATGAATTTTGGTTTTTAGAGCTAATCTATTTTTCGTTTATCATGTTTTATATGCACATTTATTTTTAAATTGAAACATAATTATTTCATAATAAAGTTTAAAGAATAAAAGTGGCTGTTTACAGTTCCTATGTTTACAACTTCTACCGCCTCTCCCAATCAATCCCTAAACGTATATAATTTGATTTTTCATTTTAGCTGCAAATGTTTCATTTCACAAACTAGTATTAATGTTGATATTTTGTCATATAATATCAATAACTATTTAAATAATAATAAAAGTTTTTAGGATGCCAATTGTTTATTTCCAAACACATTTGGTTGTGGTAGGCTAAATTCTAGGCTACAACGTGAAAAGCATGTCTTTGCTTAAGGAGTTGATATGACCATTTCTGCACTGATAACTATTATTTTTATTTTCATATATGTATGAACCTCCTCATATATATTAATTGAAAATCACTTAATTGACATTTGCTTATGTGTCAATCATTGGCGAAATCGTAAGAAAATTGTTATAAATTGATTGGTTGATGATTTTTAATATTATTTATTTTAGTTAGATCTAAGAAATAGAAAGTAGGTTTTAACTAATTAATATCACTTACCAAATAATCTAAATATTATTATAAATAATTATTTATGGAAACTAACCATATAAATTATAGAAAGAGTAATAACGTTTGATCAAATCCATTTTATATTTGTAAATTATTTATATAATGAACAAAATTTTAATATAAAATCAATATATAATTATTTTACCTAAAGAATTATATTCGTATATAAATATATAATAACTATTAATGTCTTATAAAATGTATACATGCTTTACAATTCGTGTATACATGCCAAAGACACCTGCTTTCTCTAACCAAAGACCTCTCAGAGTATCAAGCACCTCAACTTAGCCTAATCTAAAGGAAATACCTTCACCATTCTATATACACCATCAGAAATGACTATGCACAACAGATACGAGATAAGCCGAAGACGACGAACTTCACCGGCGTCGAGATCCTACCAACTTGCCCAACACCACCACACAGAAGCCAGCACGAACCCAGCCCACCCTTACTCCAACCCAGCTATAGAAATCGAAGATCTGAACCGCAACTTAACCAAATCTTCTTGACAAAATAAAATCTGTAGCCAAAACCCTTGATGACGATGATTATAAGGTGAAGAGCCACAAGACTATAAATAGAGACAATCGGGATTGCTCCTGACGGCGGCGAGAAGACGCTAAACCGTCGGAGCAGTAAGAAGAGACGAAGGCGGCTTCTTTCTGAATTGTCACAAATTTTTAGTCGGTGATTTATGCAAAATATCATATACACACGACACATACAAACGTATTTGAACAATCTGAGCTGGATCTGGGAATAACCCAATGAAACATTTGATTCTTAAATTTTGTTGAAGTTTTTTATATACGAATAAGTCCTTAAACTATGAAAAAATGTTTTACTAAAGTTCTTAAGAAATATTTCAAATTACCAAAATCTTAAATCCGGTCATCCGGACAACTAATATTATATGCGTTCTAAAACCTAAAACTACAGTACATTAAAGACTTCGTTTCTTTGCCGCTGTGCGATTCTCTCTAATAGTCAAGTTACTAAAGTGGGATTAAGCTTCATCTAGTATAATGATCTAAATAAGTTCTTGTATTTTCATAAGTTTTGAATCCCAGTAGCAGATTAAAAGGAAACTTGCTTCCATCAGATTACTTTCTCATATAAATTCAGTTCATATCGCTCAAACAATATGAAGATCTTGCACTTGGTGCAATCGATGTTTTAGGTCTGATGTCTCTAAAACATGTTTAATTGTAATTTTCATAATTCTTAAGATTTTAATGTGAAGAGATTTTAAACTAAGATAGAAATGTGCTCATAAGAGCTTATTGACACAGAAAATGAAATAGCTTATCAAAGCTTTATTGTGCAATGAAAGTAAAGAGAAGAGGAAGAAGCTTTAGATTGTCACCAAGATAGAAATGTTTGTAGATTGATAATCATAGAAAGGAAGGAGGCTGCATTAAAAGCAGCCAAAGTTACCATTACACAAAGCTAATACAATTCTATTTATATGAAATCAACATGCTGAGAACCCTAGTTACATGGGCTTTGGACTGAACTTGATTGGCTTGGGCTTGAGCCTTAATACTCCCCCGCAAACTTAGCGTGGATGTGGATGGAGCAGCAATGCTAAGTATGAAAGGCAGATAGAGATAACTTGAGATGAGCAAGAGTAGTTGAAGTAGGAGGCTTTTGATGTAGGCAAATGGCTCTTCTTCTTCATGGAAAACAAACTAACCGTGAAATCTATTCAGGCCTATACTTGGAGAGTATCACATGTCTTCACTCAGAGGTTTCTTTTGAACTTGAAGAGCTTAGTTGATCTCACTCAGAGGTATAATTATGGTTTTTTTGTCTCACTATGAATCTAGGTTTACTTTACCTATTTCTTACTATGTCAAATGAAGAAGCAAAACTCTCTTTCCACACTAACTAAACCATCCTATTAACTCTCTGATTCCCATCAATATAACCACAAAACTCTGACTCTAAATAATCTGACCTTCTTGATAGCATTTCAGCGAGCACCTTGTGTGCATTAGCATTAAAGCCAGACACTTGCATCTAAGACCACACGTAAGAAACCCAAACCAGCCAATATCATCATAGCTTTTGTTCCAAATCTATCTTAACCCAAAAATCTAAGCCAACCAGCAACACAATCCAACACACAGACATTTATTTTTCATCCTTTGTTCTGTCTCGATATAATGAATAAACGATACTGTCCGTAAAGTGACGAGGAGACTCTGTGTTTCTTCTCTGTTTGTTCTGAGTTTTTTTCTTTTATTTTTCACCAAAGCTTCTTCACAGCTTCAGCTTCATCGTTACCCAGAAAACACACAGCTCAAACTAACTGACTTCATTTGTCTGAAGCTTGTAGACAAGGTTGAAAAGACTGGAAGATTTCGTCCTCTTTCTTTATGTACTGATATGTGTCAGCAGCGGATGATTTTGTCGGAGTGGCATGTTTCAGCGTGTGAGAGAGAGGTGTTCCAGAGTGTAGCAGAAGAAAATTTATAGATCCCGATCGACTGCAGCTCTGATACCATGAAGAGATTTCAAACTAAGATAGAATTGTGCTCATACGAGCTTATTGACACAGAAAATGAAATAGCTTATTAAAACTTAATTGTAAAATGAAAGTAAAGAGAAGAGGAAGAAGCTTTAGATTAACACCAAGATAGAAATGTTTGTAGATTGATAATCATAGAAAGGAAGGAGGCTGCATTCAAAGCAGCCAAAGTTACCATTACACAAAGCTAATACAATTCTATTTATATGAAATCAACATGCTGAGGACCCTAGTTACATGGGACTGAACTTGATTGGCTTGGGCTTGAGCCTTAATACTCCCCCGCAAACTTAGCAAGGATGTGGATGGAGCAGCAATGCTAAGTTTGAAAGGCAGATAGAGATAACTTGAGATGAGCAAGAGTAGTTGAAGTAGGAGGCTTTTGATATAGGCAAATGGCTCTCCTTCTTCATGGAAAACAAACTAACCGTGAGATCTATTCAGGCCTATACTTGGAGAGTAACACATGTCTTCACCCAGAGGTTTCTTTTGAACTTGGAGAGCTTAGTTGATCTCACTCAGAGGTATAATTATGGTTTTTTGTCTCACTATGAATCTAGGCTTACTTTACCTATTTCTTACTATGTCAAATGAAGAAGCAAAACTCTCTTTACACACTAACTAAACCATCCTATTAACTCTCTTATTCCCATCAATATAACCCCAAAACTCTGACTCTTAAAAATCTGACCTTCTTGATTACATTTCAGCGAGCACCTTGTGTGCATTAGCATTAAAGCCAGACACTTGCATCTAAGACCACACGTAAGAAACCCAAACCAGCCAATATCATCATAGTTTTTGTTCCAAATCTATCTTAACCCAAAAATCTAAGCTGACCAGCAACACAATCCAACACACAGACATTTATTTTTCATCCTTTGTTCTGTCTCAGTAGAATGAATAAACGATACTGTCCATAAAGTGACGAGGAGACTCTGTCTTTCTTCTCTGTTTGTTCTGAATTTTTTTTTCCCCAAAGCTTCTTCACAGCTTCAGCTTCATCGTTACCCAGAAAACACACAGCTCAAACTAACTGACTTCATTTGTCTGAAGCTTGTAGACAAGGTTGAAAAGACTGGAAGATTTTTTCCTCTTGCTTTATGTACTGAGATGTGTCAGCAGCGGTTGATTTTGTCGGAGTGACATGTTTCAGAGTGTGAGAGAGAGGTGTTCCAGAGTGTAGCAGAGTAAAATTTATAGATCCCGATCGACTGCAGCTCAGATACCATGAAGAGATTTCAAACTAAGATAGAATTGTGTTCATACGTGCTTATTGACACAGAAAATGAAATAGCTCATTAAAACTTTATTGTGCAATGAAAATAAATAGAAGAGGAAGAAGCTTTAAATTGTCACCAAGATAGAAATATTTGTAGATTGATAATCATAGAAAGGAAGGAGGCTGCATTCAAAGCAGCCAAAGTTACCATTACACAAAGCTAATACAATTCTATTTATATGAAATCAACATGCTGAGAACCCTAGTTACATGGGCTTTGGACTTAACTTGATTGGCTTGGGCTTGAGCCTTAGTACTCCCCCGCAAACTTAGCGTGGATGTGGATGGAGCAGCAATGCTAAGTTTGAAAGGCAGATAGAGATAACTTGAGATGAGCAAGAGTAGTTGAAGTAGGAGGTTTTTGATGTAGGCAAATGGCTCTTCTTCTTCATGGAAAACAAACTAACCGTGAGATCTATTCAGGCCTATACTTGGGGAGTATCACATGGCTTCACTCAGAGGTTTCTTTTGAATTTAGAGAGCTTAGTTGATCTCACTCAGAGGTATAATGGTTTTTTTTCTCACTATGAATCTAGGCTTACTTTACCTATTTCTTACTATGTCTCATGAAGAAGAAAAACTCTCTTTCCACACTAACTGAACCATCCTATTAACTCTCTGATTCCCATCAATATAACCCCAAAACTCAGACTCTAAATAATCTGACCTTCTTGATAGCATTTCAGCGACCACCTTGTGTGCATTAGCATTAAAGCCAGACACTTGCATCTAAGACCACACGTAAGAAACTCAAACCAGCCTATATCATCATAACTTTTGTTTCAAATATATCTTAACCCAAAAATCTAAGCCAACCAGCAACATTATCCAACACACAGACATTTATTTTTCATCCTTTGTGCTGTCTCAGTAGAAAGAATAAACGATACCGTCCATAAAGTGACGAGGGGACTCTGTCTTTCTTCTCTGTTTGTTCTGAGTTTTTTTTTTCACCAGAGCTTCTTCACAGCTTCAGCTTCATCGTTACCCAGAAAACACACAGCTCAAACTAACTGACTTTATTTGTCTGAAGCTTGTAGACAAGGTTGAAAAGACTGGAAGATTTTGTCCTCTTGCTTTATGTACTGAGATGTGTCAGCAGCGGTTGATTTTGTCGGAGTGACATGTTTCAGAGTGTAAGAGAGAGGTGTTCCAGAGTGTAGCAGAGTAAAATTTATAGATCCCGATCGACTGCAGCTCAGATACCATGAAGAGATTTCAAACTAAGATAGAATTGTGTTCGTATGTGCTTATTGACACAGAAAATGAAATAGCTCATTAAAACTTTATTGTGCAATGAAAGTAAAGAGAAGAGGAAGAAGCTTTAAATTGTCACCAAGATAGAAATGTTTGTAGATTGATAATCATAGAAAGGAAGGAGGCTGCATTCAAAGCAGCCAAAGTTACCATTACACAAAGCTAATACAATTCTCTTTATATGAAATCAACATGCTGAGAACCCTAGTTACATGGGCTTTGGACTTAACTTGATTGGCTTGGGCTTGAGCCTTAATACTCCCCAAACTTAGCGTGGATGTGGGTGGAGCAGCAATACTAAGTTTGAAAGGCAGATAGAGATAACTTGAGATGAGCAAGAGTAGTTGAAGTAGGAGGCTTTTGATGTAGGCAAATGGCTCTTCTTCTTCATGGAAAAAAAAACTAACCGTGAGATCTATTCAGGCCTATACATGGAGAGTATCACATGGCTTCACTCAGAGGTTTCTTTTAATTTTGAGAGCTTAGTTGATCTCACTCAGATGTATAATTATTGTTTTTTTTGTCTCACTAAGAATCTAGGCTTACTTTACCTATTTCTTACTATGTCTCATGAAGAAGCAAAACTCTCTTTCCACACTAACTAAACCATCCTATTAACTCTCTGATTCCCATCAATATAACCCCAAAACTCAGACTCTAAATAATCTGACCTTCTTGATAGCATTTCAGCGACCACCTTGTGTGCGTTAGCATTAAAGCCAGACACTTGCATCTAAGACCACACGTAAGAAACCCAAACCAGCCTATATCATCATAACTTTTGTTTCAAATATATCTTAACCCAAAAATCTAAGCCAACCAGCAACATTATCCAACACACAGACATTTATTTTTCATCCTTTGTGCTGTCTCAGTAGAAAGAATAAACGATACCGTCCATAAAGTGACGAGGGGACTCTGTCTTTCTTCTCTGTTTGTTCTGAGTTTTTTTTTTCACCAGAGCTTCTTCACAGCTTCAGCTTCATCGTTACCCAGAAAACACACAGCTCAAACTAACTGACTTTATTTGTCTGAAGCTTGTAGACAAGGTTGAAAAGACTGGAAGATTTTGTCCTCTTGCTTTATGTACTGAGATGTGTCAGCAGCGGTTGATTTTGTCGGAGTGACATGTTTCAGAGTGTAAGAGAGAGGTGTTCCAGAGTGTAGCAGAGTAAAATTTATAGATCCCGATCGACTGCAGCTCAGATACCATGAAGAGATTTCAAACTAAGATAGAATTGTGTTCAGATGTGCTTATTGACACAGAAAATGAAATAGCTCATTAAAATTTATTGTGCAATGAAAGTAAAGAGAAGAGGAAGAAGCTTTAAATTGTCACCAAGATAGAAATGTTTGTAGATTGATAATCATAGAAAGGAAGGAGGCTGCATTCAAAGCAGCCAAAGTTACCATTACACAAAGCTAATACAATTCTCTTTATATGAAATCAACATGCTGAGAACCCTAGTTACATGGGCTTTGGACTTAACTTGATTGGCTTGGGCTTGAGCCTTAATACTCCCCAAACTTAGCGTGGATGTGGGTGGAGCAGCAATACTAAGTTTGAAAGGCAGATAGAGATAACTTGAGATGAGCAAGAGTAGTTGAAGTAGGAGGCTTTTGATGTAGGCAAATGGCTCTTCTTCTTCATGGAAAAAAAAACTAACCGTGAGATCTATTCAGGCCTATACATGGAGAGTATCACATGGCTTCACTCAGAGGTTTCTTTTAATTTTGAGAGCTTAGTTGATCTCACTCAGATGTATAATTATTGTTTTTTTTGTCTCACTAAGAATCTAGGCTTACTTTACCTATTTCTTACTATGTCTCATGAAGAAGCAAAACTCTCTTTCCACACTAACTAAACCATCCTATTAACTCTCTGATTCCCATCAATATAACCACAAAACTCTGACTCTAAATAATCTGACCTTCTTGATAGCATTTCAGCGACCACCTTGTGTGCGTTAGCATTAAAGCCAGACACTTGCATCTAAGACCACACGTAAGAAACCCAAACCAGCCTATATCATCATAACTTTTGTTTCAAATATATCTTAACCCAAAAATCTAAGCCAACCAGCAACATTATCCAACACACAGACATTTATTTTTCATCCTTTGTGCTGTCTCAGTAGAAAGAATAAACGATACCGTCCATAAAGTGACGAGGGGACTCTGTCTTTCTTCTCTGTTTGTTCTGAGTTTTTTTTTTCACCAGAGCTTCTTCACAGCTTCAGCTTCATCGTTACCCAGAAAACACACAGCTCAAACTAACTGACTTTATTTGTCTGAAGCTTGTAGACAAGGTTGAAAAGACTGGAAGATTTTGTCCTCTTGCTTTATGTACTGAGATGTGTCAGCAGCGGTTGATTTTGTCGGAGTGACATGTTTCAGAGTGTAAGAGAGAGGTGTTCCAGAGTGTAGCAGAGTAAAATTTATAGATCCCGATCGACTGCAGCTCAGATACCATGAAGAGATTTCAAACTAAGATAGAATTGTGTTCGTATGTGCTTATTGACACAGAAAATGAAATAGCTCATTAAAACTTTATTGTGCAATGAAAGTAAAGAGAAGAGGAAGAAGCTTTAAATTGTCACCAAGATAGAAATGTTTGTAGATTGATAATCATAGAAAGGAAGGAGGCTGCATTCAAAGCAGCCAAAGTTACCATTACACAAAGCTAATACAATTCTCTTTATATGAAATCAACATGCTGAGAACCCTAGTTACATGGGCTTTGGACTTAACTTGATTGGCTTGGGCTTGAGCCTTAATACTCCCCCGCAAACTTAGCGTGGATGTGGGTGGAGCAGCAATACTAAGTTTGAAAGGCAGATAGAGATAACTTGAGATGAGCAAGAGTAGTTGAAGTAGGAGGCTTTTGATGTAGGCAAATGGCTCTTCTTCTTCATGGAAAAAAAAACTAACCGTGAGATCTATTCAGGCCTATACATGGAGAGTATCACATGGCTTCACTCAGAGGTTTCTTTTTAATTTTGAGAGCTTAGTTGATCTCACTCAGATGTATAATTATTGTTTTTTTTGTCTCACTAAGAATCTAGGCTTACTTTACCTATTTCTTACTATGTCTCATGAAGAAGCAAAACTCTCTTTCCACACTAACTAAACCATCCTATTAACTCTCTGATTCCCATCAATATAACCACAAAACTCTGACTCTAAATAATCTGACCTTCTTGATAGCATTTCAGCGAGCACCTTGTGTGCGTTAGCATTAAAGCCAGACAGTTGCATCTAAGACCACACGTAAGAAACCCAAACCAGCCTATATCATCATAGTTTTTGTTCCAAATCTATCTTAACCCAAAAATCTAAGCCAACCAGCAACACAATCCAACACACAGACATTTATTTTTCATCATTTTTCTGTCTCAGTAGAATGAATAAACGATATTGTCCATAAAGTGACGAGGAGACTCTGTCTTTCTTCTCTGTTTGTTCTGAATTTTTTTTTTTCACCAAGGCTTCTTCACAGCTTCAGCGTCATCGTTACCCAGAAAACACACAACTCAAACTAACTGACTTCATTTGTCTGAAGCTTGTAGACAAGGTTGAAAAGACTGGAAGATTTCGTCCTCTTGCTTTATGTACTGAGATGTGTCAGCAGCGGATGATTTTGTCGGAGTGGCATGTTTCAGCGTGTGAGAGAGAGGTGTTCCAGAATGTAGCAGAAGAAAATTTATAGATCCCGATCGACTGCAGCTCTGATACCATGAATAGATTTCAAACTAAGATAGAATTATGCTCATACGAGCTTATTGACACAGAAAATGAAATAGCTCATTAAATTTGGAGAGCTTCGTTGATCTCACTCAGATGTATAATTATTGTTTTTTTTTGTCTCACTAAGAATCTAGGCTTACTTTACCTATTTCTTAGGAAAAACGTGCTATTTCCTCACAAGAAGTATCGTATCCTCCCATATGTCTCCCAAACTATGACCTCATTCCAGATGTCCCCGAAATAAAAGTTCGAAACCTATGTCCCCATGAAACTATAGCATAACTCTTATATCTCCCCGAAATAAAAGTTCGAAAGCTATAAACCCATAAAATTAAATTACTCGGTTTAAACCTATAAACTAAAATCGTTTTGGTTAATTAAACCAGTTTTAGACCAATAATGATCCGGTTAAGATCTGATTACAGCAATCAAACCAAAAATTATAAAGAATGACTCCATAATTTATAATCTCTGGTTTATAATTTCTAGTTTGATTGTTGTAATCGGATCTTAATCGGGTCGTTATTGGTCTAAAACTAGTTTAATTAACCAAAACGGTTTTAGTTTATAGGTTTAAACCGAGTAATTTAATTTTATGGGATTATAGCTTTCGAACTTTTATTTCGGGGAGATATAAGAGTTATGCTATAGTTTCAGGAATATTTCAACTTATTTGGGAGACTGGAGGATCTGATACTGAGGAAATAGCACGTTTTTCCTATTTCTTACTATGTCTCATGAAGAAGCAAAACTCTCATTCCACACTAACTAAACCATCCTATTAACTCTCTGATTCCCATCAATATAACCACAAAACTCTGACTCTAAATAATCTGACCTTCTTGATAGCATTTCAGCGAGCACCTTGTGTGCGTTAGCATTAAAGCCAGACATTTGCATCTAAGACCACACGTAAGAAACCCAAACCAGCCTATATCATCATAGTTTTTGTTCCAAATCTATCTTAACCCAAAAATCTAAGCCAACCAGCAACACAATCCAACACACAGACATTTATTTTTCATCATTTGTTCTGTCTCAGTAGAATGAATAAACGATATTGTCCATAAAGTGACGAGGAGACTCTGTCTTTCTTCTCTGTTTGTTCTGAATTTTTTTTTTCACCAAGGCTTCTTCACAGCTTCAGCTTCATCGTTACCCAGAAAACACACAACTCAAACTAACTGACTTCATTTGTCTGAAGCTTGTAGACAAGGTTGAAAAGACTGGAAGATTTTGTCCTCTTGCTTTATGTACTGAGATGTGTCAGCAGCGGATGATTTTGTCGGAGTGGCATGTTTCAGCGTGTGAGAGAGAGGTGTTCCAGAATGTAGCAGAAGAAAATTTATAGATCCCGATCGACTGTAGCTCTGATACCATGAATAGATTTCAAACTAAGATAGAATTATGCTCATACGAGCTTATTGACACAGAAAATGAAATAGCTCATTAAAACTTTATTGTGCAATGAAAGTAAAGAGAAGAGGAAGAAGCTTTAGATTGTCACCAAGATAGAGATGTTTGTAGATTGATAATCATAGAAAGGAAGGAGGCTGCATTCAAAGCAGCCAAAGTTACCATTACACAAAGCTAATACAATTCTATTTATATGAAATCAACATGCTGAGAACCCTAGTTACATGGGCTTTGGACCTAACTTGATTGGCTTGGGCTTGAGCCTTAATACTCCCCCGCAAACTTAGCGTGGATGTGGGTGGAGCAGCAATACTAAGTTTGAAAGGCAGATAGAGATAACTTGAGATGAGCAAGAGTAGTTGAAGTAGGAGGCTTTTGATTTAGGCAAATGGCTCTTCTTCTTCATGGAAAAAAAACTAACCGTGAGATCTATTCAGGCCTATACATGGAGAGTATCACATGGGTTCACTCAGAGGTTTCTTTTGAATTTGGAGAGCTTAGTTGATCTCACTCAGATGTATAATTATTGTTTTTTTTGTCTCACTAAGAATCTAGGCTTACTTTACCTATTTCTTACTATGTCTCATGAAGAAGCAAAAGTCTCTTTCCACACTAACTAAACCATCCTATTAACTCTCTGATTCCCATCAATATAACCACAAAACTCTGACTCTAAATAATCTGACCTTCTTGATAGCATTTCAGCGAGCACCTTGTGTGCGTTAGCATTAAAGCCAGACACTTGCATCTAAGACCACACGTAAGAAACCCAAACCAGCCTATATCATCATAGTTTTTGTTCCAAATTTATCTTAACCCAAAAATCTAAGCCAACCAGCAACACAATCCAACACACAGACATTTATTTTTCATCATTTGTTCTGTCTCAGTAGAATGAATAAACGATATTGTCCATAAAGTGACGAGGAGACTCTGTCTTTCTTCTCTGTTTGTTCTGAATTTTTTTTTTCACCAAAGCTTCTTCACAGCTTCAGCTTCATCGTTACCCAGAAAACACACAACTCAAACTAACTGACTTCATTTGTCTGAAGCTTGTAGACAAGGTTGAAAAGACTGAAAGATTTCGTCCTCTTGCTTTATGTACTGGGATGTGTCAGCAGCGGATGATTTTGTCGGAGTGGCATGTTTCAGCGTGTGAGAGAGAGGTGTTCCAGAATGTAGCAGAAGAAAATTTATAGATCCCGATCGACTGCAGCTCTTATACCATGAATAGATTTCAAACTAAGATAGAATTGTGCTCATACGAGCTTATTGACACAGAAAATGAAATAGCTTATTAAAACTTTAATGTGAAATGAGTAAAGAGAAGAGGAAGAAGCTTTAGATTGTCACCAAGATAGAAATGTTTGTAGATTGGTAATCATAGAAAGGAAGGAGGCTGCATTCAAAGCAGCCAAAGTTACCATTACACAAAGCTAATACAATTCTATTTATATGAAATCAACATGCTGGGAACCCTAGTTACATGGGCTTTGGACTGAACTTGATTGGCTTGGGCTTGAGCCTTAATACTCCCCCGCAAACTTAGCAAGGATGTGGATGGAGCAGCAATGCTAAGTTTGAAAGGCAGATTGAGATAACTTGAGATGAGCAAGAGTAGATGAAGTTGGAGGCTTTTGATGTAGGCAAATGGCTCTTCTTCTTCATGGAAAACAAACTAACCCTGAGATCTATTCAGGCCTATACTTGGAGAGTATCACATGGCTTCACTAAGAGGTTTCTTTTGAATTTGGAGAGCTTAGTTGATCTCACTCAGAGGTATAATTATTGTTTTTTTGTCTCACTATGAATCTAGGCTTACTTTACCTATTTCTTACTATGTCTCATGAAGAAGCAAAACTCTCTTTCCACACTAACTAAATCATCCTATTAACTCTCTGATTCCCATCAATATAACCCCAAAACTCTGACTCTAAATAATCTGACCTTCTTGATAGCATTTCAGCGAGTCCGTTAGCATTAAAGCCAGAGACTTGCATCTAAGACCACACGTAAGAAACCCAAACCAGCCTATATCATCATAGCTTTTGTTGCAAATCTATCTTAACCCAAAAATCTAAGCCAACTAGCAACACAATCCAACACACAGACATTTATTTTTCATCCTTTGTTCTGTCTCAGTAGAAAGAATAAACGTCCATAAAGTGACGAGGAGACTCTGTCTTTCTTTTCTGTTTGTTCTGAGTTTTTTTTTTTCACCAAAGCTTCTTCACAGCTTCAGCTTCATCGTTTCCCAGAAAACACCCAGCTCAAACTAACTGACTTCATTTTTCTGAAGCTTGTAGACAAGGTTGAAAAGACTGGATGATTTCGTCCTCTTGCTTTATGTACTGAGATGTGTCCGCAGCGGATGATTTTGTCGGAGTTGCATGTTTCAACGTGTGAGAGAGAGGTGTTCCAGAGTGTAGCAGAAGAAAATTTATAGATCCAGATCGACTGCAGCTCTGATACCATGAAGAGATTTCAAACTAAGATAGAATTGTGCTCATAAGAATAAGAGCTTATTGACACAGAAAATGAAATAGCTTATTAAAACTTAATTGTAAAATGAAAGTAAAGAGAAGAGGAAGAAGCTTTAGATTGTCACCAAGATAGAAATGTTTGTAGATTGATAATCATAGAAAGGAAGGAGGCTGCATTCAAAGCAGCAAAAGTTACCATTACACAAAGCTAATACAATTCTATTTATATGAAATCAACATGCTGAGAACCCTTGTTACATGGGACTGAACTTGATTGGCTTGGGCTTGAGCCTTAATACTCCCCCGCAAACTTAGCAAGGATGTGGATGGAGCAGCAATGCTAAGTTTGAAAGGCAGATAGAGATAACTTGAGATGAGCAAGTGTAGATGAAGTTGGAGGCTTTTGATGTATGCAAATGGATCTTCTTCTTCATGGAAAACAAACTAACCCTGAGATCTATTCAGGCCTATACTTGGAGAGTATCATATGGCTTCACTAAGAGGTTTCTTTTGAATTTGGAGAGCTTGATCTCACTCAGAGGTATAATTATGGTTTTTTTGTCTCACTATGAATCTAGGCTTACTTTACCTATTTCTTACTATGTCTCAGGAAGAACCAAAACTCTCTTTCCACACTAACTAAACCATCCTATTAACTCTCTGATTCCCATCAATATAACCCCAAAACTCTGACTCTAAATAATCTGACCTTCTTGATAGCATTTCAGCGACCACCTTGTGTGCATTAGCATTAAAGCCAGACACTTGCATCTAAGACCACACGTAAGAAACTCAAACCAGCCTATATCATCATATCTTTTGTTCCAAATCTATCTTAACCCAAAAATCTAAGCCAGCCAGCAACACAATCTAACACACAGACATTTACTTTTCATCCTTTGTTCTGTCTTAGTAGAAAGAATAAATGTCCATAAAGTGACGAGGAGACTCTAACTTTCTTCTCTATTTGTTCTGAGTTTTTTTTTTCACCAAAGCTTCTTCACAGCTTCAGCTTCATCGTTACCCAGAAAACACACAGCTCAAACTAACTGACTTCATTTGTCTGAAGCTTGTAGACAAGGTTGAAAAGACTGGATGATTTCGTCCTCTTGCTTTATGTACTGAGATGTGTCAGCAGCGGATGATTTTGTCGGAGTGGCATGTTTCAGCGTGTGAGAGAGAGGTGTTCAGAGTGTAGCAGAAGAAAATTTATAGATCCCCATCGATTGCAGCTCTGATACCATGAAGAGATTTCAAACTAAAATAGAATTGTGCTTATAAGAGCTTGTTGACACAGAAAATGAAATAGCTTATTAAAACTTTATTGTGCAATGAAAGTAAAGAGAAGAGGAAAAAGCTTTAGATTGTCACCAAGATAGAAATGTTTGTAGATTGATAATCATAGAAAGGAAGGAGCTGCATTCAAAGCAGCCAAAATTACCATTACACAAAGCTAATACAATTCTATTTATATGAAATCAACATGCTTAGAACCCTATTTACATGGACTTTGAACTGAACTTATTTGGCTTGGGCTTGGACTTGAGCCTTAATATAACGTAAGCAACGGACCATTAAGATTTATAGGACCACATACCATTATGATCAGGAGGCCATATAATATATACATATGTATACATATTTGTTTGGTTAGCTCCTAGTTTGCAACGACACAATCCATAAAATGGAATCTAAAGCCTTCCGTTCCGGAATTGCATCTCCTTACGGTTAAGTGTTTGTCTATGTAGAGTCAATCTTTTGTACTGTTTTCCACTGCTCTTTGTTCTTATCGTATAAAGACGAATTCGAACAGATTTTCTTATCGGGTATACATTACAAGCATGTCTGTCCGCATAAGTTCTTGATTTGCTTACGATACACGTACACGTATTCAATGTATATATAAGCACATATCTACACACATTTTTTTTACTACAAATATTTCTGCGTAACTAGAGAGATAATTAGATTCTTTCTTGACTCAAAGTCTATATTAATCTGTTACCAAAAAAAAGAAGAAGTCTATATTAATCATGGGGCACGTAAAATGCACGTAATAATTAACCACAGCTGCTTGAAAATCGATTACAGGATGACAGGCCGATAAACACAAGACTAATTTAGTTTATCATATTACTGGTAGCATTATGAAAGATCATAACGATCCAAAAGAGATTTATCATAAAGGAAGAAAAGAAAAAGAAGGGTAAAGATGATACTGATGATACCTATGATCATTATAGTCACATCTGGTTCCATTTAGCAAGCTGGGTCGGGTTAATTCACACCAGGGACGTGGGTCCCATCTATCTTGAACACACTCGCCACCTCAGAGTAGCTCTGGTGAGCAGCCTTCTTCTTCACTTCCCTGTGTTTCTGCGACAACGAGTCTAGCGGCCCAACTTCAGCCCATCCAGGATATAGCTTCCGGCATATGTGAGGTAAAGGCCCAAATTTCTAGCCTATACAACTCCAGCAACCGTTGAAGACCTGCAACAAAAGGAAAATCAAGTTAGTTTCCTTTCTCACTTACAACAAAGGACAAAGACGGTGAAATACAATTAGGAAAAGGAGAAGCTAATGTCGGTGAGATGGGGTTATAAATAAGAAGGTAGTCTAGGCTTTTATCATCATCCGAAAGAGAAGCATAGAGAGCTAGAGCTAAAAAAGTGAGACAGAGATCAAGAGAGTTATTAATTCATAAGTTCAAGTCTTGTGTTTTAAGTTAACCAGGCTGTGATTTCTAAATTAGTTCTTGTAAGGAGATTCATTGATAGTGAATAAAGAGAAGAGCTTTTGATATTGATTTCAATCTAAGTTTAAAGCACTAAGCAAAGGTTTAAATCCTAACAAGTGGTATCAGAGTGTCAGGTTTGATTTTAAGTGCTAGGAGGAGATATGGAATCGATGTTGGGAAAGTTCAAGTTCGAGATTGAGAGGTTTGATGGAAAAGGAGATTTTGGGTTATGGAAGTACAAGATGCTAATGTAGTTGGAGCTTCTAGGGTTAGATTTTGTGACTCAGGAAGTCAGAAACGACTTCTGAAACGGGCATGGAGAAAGACGAAGATCAATTGGATGTCAAAGTAGATCTTTTGAAGGACAAGAAGGTAAATAATCTAATATGCATGAGTCTAGGAAATTTTGTTCTGCGTAAGGTGATGTAGAAAACAACTGCGTTAGGGGTTTGGAAGGCTCTGGAAAGATATTACCAAACGAAGACACTTCCTAATAGGATCTACATGAAGCAGAGGTTTGAAAGCTTCAAGATGGATGATCACAAGAGCATTAAGGAAAGCCTGGATATTTTTCTCAAGCTAGTTTCAGATCTTGAAAGTCTTAACATCAATATCAGCGATGAAGACCAGGCAATTCAAGTTCTATCTAGCTTGCCTCAGCAATTTGATTCACTAGTTGACACGTTCAAGTATGGGACTACAAAAGAAACTCTTACGATGAACGACGTGATTAATTCAGCATACTCCAAAGAAGTGGAGTTAAAGGAAAAGGGATTGCTGAATAAATCCAGGTCTGATGCAGAGGATTTGTATGTAGAATCAAGGGGCAGATCGGAGCAAAAGGGTTATGAAGGAAAATTAAATCCATGGAGAGGAAAACCTAACGGCAGGGGCAGATCTAAGTCAAGACAAAGGTTTGATAAAAACAAAACAAGTTGTTTTATCTGTGGAGAAGAAGGACATTGGAAAAGAGAGTTGATATACCATGGATTTGACCTACTTTCACCCATGGTATATTGGTGTTTTACTATATAATTATTATGTTTTGTAGCATATTAGGTATGTTTTGTAGCATATTAGGTATGTTTTCAGGTTCAGGAGTGTTTTGGAGTAAAATGATGATTTTGGAGCCTTTTAGAGTACAAAAGAGATTTTATCCGAGCTGACTATCAAGCCAAACCAAAGGTCAACATTCAGAGACAATAATCGATCGATGCACATCCTGTGATGTCGATCGATACAGGAGAAGAAGACCCAACAAAAGAAGGTTATAATCGATCGATGTACATCCTGTACCATCGATCGATATCAAGACGCGAGAAGCCTGGCTTGGTTCCAGCCGACTTATAGCTCAAGACTTCACCAAATTACAAGATTACCCCTGACGAGTTTTTAACCTAATAGATAAATTCTTGCCTAGGTGTTAGGAGGCAGGAGAGCTTTGTCATATTCTTGTTTTTCACAGCAAAAGTTTAGAGAGATTTTGAGAGTTGGAGAAAAGATCCAGAGAGATTTGTGATTGGAACTCCATTGCTTTTTATTATCTATACTATGAAGTTTTCTTACCTTGCTTGTATTATGAATTGCTTAGCCATGTCTGAGTAATCTCATTGTTAGATTCAGGGTTTAAATAGGTTAAAGAGATTAGCCCCAACTATAGATTGCTAAGTTGTGGTATTCATCAATAGGTTGTTCTCAATGCTTGTTCTAGAATTGCTAACTGGAATATTGAACACTAGGAATTTGTATGTTTGAGCATCCTTGAATAATACTGTCCTGATCTATCTATTGAGTTAATATTGCTAGAGTAAGTGATTCACTGATCTAGGAAGCTTGGTGAGCATATTCAACCCGTTCGTAAAGCTTAGCTGAAGCTTATCAATCGATATCCCTACTGGACAATCGATCGACAGCGTGAAAGGTGCATCGGTCGATATCTCTCTAAGATCATCGATCGACACTGCTAGTGATCGAACATTCTTGTTCTGGTCATTAGATCCAGTTAATAGACTTGTCCAAAAAGTTGTGAGTGCTGATTGGCTTGTTGTTAAATAAAGTAGTTGAGCTATAATATATCATGCATGCAAGGCATCTATATAATTATGATCTCTAATTACTTGAATAAAAACTCTAAGTCTAGCATTTTTCCAAATAAAGTTTCAAACCAATCATCTTGTTAGGCGAGCAACTGTCTTACTCAATTAGGATTGTTTACATTTCTTTAACCTATAAAAACCACAATTCACCTAGATTTGATTTTCTGATTAAATTTAATTGGTTCCCTAGCTCTTTGGATTCGATTCCTAAGTATTACAACTGAACCTCTTATTTGAGAGAGTAATTCACTCCTTAGGGTAATTTGAGTAAGATCAAATTTGGCGCCGTTGCCGAGGAGCTTTGATCGCCATTAAATTTAATTTGATTGATTGTAGGTTTTCTTTTTCTTTACCCCCTTCTGATACAAATTTTTCTTGTCTTTTCAGGTGCATGCCCAGTAGTACAAGAAGCAACAAGGACAAACATCTGTTATTCTCAGAATATCCTACTCACTTGGAACATTCGATCCGCAAAGACCTACGTTCCACATCGATCGACACAACCGCTTTCAGGTCGACCGATTCTCGCATCCAACCGTCAACCGACACTCAGACTTTACCGTCGACCGACTTTCATCACTCGACATCGATCGACGTTACACAAGCTACATCAATCGATACACAATCGTGAAGCATGGTTGCGATTGTTATTCTCAGACAGGATGAGAATGGAAACCTGTATGATCAGGATGGTCATCTGCGTAATGCAACAGGTTAGAAACTAGATGGACAGGAGAGTGTAATCCCTGAGCCCGATACTGATGCTACAGGAGCTGTTCGACCTGTAGAGGAGGCTGCTCGAACAAGACCACTGGCTGACTACAACCGTCCAGACGAATACTACGCCAACAGATCAGCCATTCGCCTTCCAGACATTCAGAAGCCAAATTTCTAGCTGAAGCTACAGTACTACACACTCGTATCGCAGATACCCTACTCTGGGTTACCACACAAGCATCCTATGGACCATCTTGAGAAATTCGAGGATCTTATCGCTGCTATCTGCATGGATGGATTCCCTGAGAATTACCTACTATGCAAGCTTTTCAAATACTCTCTGATTGGAGAAGCTTCGCATTGGCTTAAGCAGCTACCCACAGAATCTTTCACATCCTGGGCCGACATCAAGAACGCTTTCTTGCGTAACTTCTTTGATGAGGCATGCGGTGAAGACTTGAGGAGCAAGATTGCTGCATTCGCTCAGAAGACTGGAGAGTCTTTCAAGGACGCATGGATCAGATTCAAGTTCTTCCAGCGAAACTGTCCACACCGTGGATTCAATGAAGTGCAACTGCTTAGCACTTTCTACAGAGGTATCCCCTTGAGGTATCAGAGGGCTCTTGATACAGCTAGCGAGGGGAACTTCAATACCATAAATCCAGAAGAGGCTGTGAGACTTATAGAGAATTTAGCTAACTGTAGCAGCACCAAGAACACTGACTTTGAGAGGAAGAAGTCTGTTGCATCCCTTGGGAAGGATCAGATGGAAGAAGTTAGAGCAAAGTTGGATGTTGTTCATGAGCTTTTCAGGAAGCAGGTCTGCTCGGCTAAAGAAGAAGAAGTTGTATACACAAAAGGAGAAGAAGGTGTGAACTATATTGGAAGTACTGGATTTCAGAGGTCTGGAAACCAGAGTGGAAACAGGAACTTCTATGGCAGTGGTCAGAGGAGTAACTACAACCAGAGTTCATAGTTTCAGAAGCCCTACAGCAACAGCAGCATAAGCTATGGGAATTCAACTTACCAAAATCCACCACCACAGACTCAAGAGAGCAAGATTGAGAGTATGGTTGATCGAGTTCTTGAAGGACAGCAGAGGCTAGAAGTGGATTTCAATGGGAAGATTGATTCTGCTTACAATCATTTGAACACTAGGATGGAGAATCTAGGCACTCAGGTTAGGAAGCTTGAAATGCAGATTGTTCAAACTGGAAAAGCTGTTAAGAGGCAGGAAGCCTTGACTAGAGAAGTAGGGGATGAAAGCAGGAAGCACCACGTCAATGCTATTATAGATGATGACTTCTGGCAAGTGGTGAAGCATGAGGAGCTTGAATGAGACTTTGAGATGGAGACTTCCACGAGTTTCGGTGGATCACACTCGTACCGACCGATATCGGTAGACAAACATCGATCGACGTACTACGATAAGGATCGATCGGCAGACGTCAACCACCATCGATCGATGTCATCAACCGAGTCGACTGCGAACTGCAGTGCAGTCCGGATTATGACTCATGAAGAGTTCGCAGAGCGACATCCACACCCACCCACCCCTATCTACGTCAACATCGATCGATGGCCTGAGCCAGCTGACGATCGACATAGAGAGACTAACATCGATCGACAGAGAGAACACCACATCGATCGACGAGTAGCTCTCACATACCGAGTGCAGATACCACCTATTGATGTATCTCGAATCAATGCACTCAGACCACCATCTAAACCATCATCTAATCCACCAGAGACTACCAGCAAACCTTCAGAAACTACACCGGAGCCTATGCAAGTTGATAAGGCCACTGAAGGGAGAAAGTTGAGGAAAAGAAAGGAGAAGATTCATAAAAGCCTGAAGAGGGAAGCTAATGAGAAAGAGATGGATGGTTTCACTAAGAGAGTTCTCAGAATCCCACTGGAGAAATCTTTTGAGGAAGCTTATTTCACACACGGATTGTGGATGTTCTTCATAGAGACAAAGGATACTGAGGAAGACATTAGGAGAATGTTTCATCATGTCATAGAAAGGATAAAACAGAGGATCACATTGAAGAAGAAGAGTGATCCTGGGAAATTTGCAATACCATGTCTGGTAAAGGGTATTGAATCCCCATGCACTTTGTGACACATGAGCATCAGTCAGCATCCTACCTAAGGTTATGGCAGATCATCTGGGTCTGAAAGTAGAGCCTTCTTCAGAGTCTTTCACTTTTGTGGACTGTACTCAGAGGAACTCAGGAGGTATCATCAGAGACCTTGAGGTGCAGATTGGTAATGCCCTTCTTCCAGTGGATTTTCATGTCCTGGACATCAAGCTCAATGGGAACTCTTCCTTCTGCTTGGAAGAGCATTCTTGGCTACAGTAGGAGCTGTATGTGACATTAACACCAACAGAATGTGTCTGACACTGATAGATCCAGTCATCCACTGATAGCTCAGAGGAACTCAGGAGGTATCATCAGAGACCTTGAGGTGCAGATTGGTAATGCCCTTCTTCCAGTGGATTTTCATGTCCTGGACATCAAGCTCAATGGGAACTCTTCCTTCTGCTTGGAAGAGCATTCTTGGCTACAGTAGGAGCTGTATGTGACATTAACACCAACAGATTGTGTCTGACACTGATAGATCCAGTCATCCACTATGACCCAGTCAGAGTTGTCAAACAACAGGTCAACCTCGTGGAGATTGGAGACGATCTTGGCTATATTGCAGCATGCCATTGTGGAGAAGAGTACGAGGCAGAGTACATGGAATCGGTCGACACTAACACTGTCTCATCGATTGATTCTTGTGAGTCAACGCCGACCGATGGTCATCAAGACACATCGATCGACATGGAGCATCCGGTTGACCACTACATTTTGCCAAATCAGTGCTATCCAGACTTTGCTTTTCAACCCAACAGCAGACATGATGACTACAAATATCGTTTGTAGCTGAGTCGTGGAAGTGAAATCGCAAATAGCCACAACTAAGCGATAGCCACAAATTCGACATCGCAAAATATTTTTGTGGCTATACGTAGGTATTGGACAAATAACCATAATTTTTTTAGATTTAGCTACAAATTTTTTTACAGCTATCAACTAATTTTCTTGTAGTGACGATCTTGTTATCACTCCGGGGTTGCTGAGTATACACTAAAAACCTTTTTGTTTGATAGATCCGGCCGCTATCCACGAAAACCAGAGGTGATACGCAAAGAGGGAGAGGGAAATAGAGAGCTTAACAGGGAGGAGGCTGGACACGGGAACAAATGGGGTGGCGACCGACGGATAGAGACCTTTGGCCGGCCTCTGAAATCAAAGACAAAAGAAAATTTAACAAGTGAACGGCGAACGGTGGAGAGAAGAAAAAAGAGAGTCTACTCTCTCATCTCTCTCTACTTTTCTTCTATTATCTTGGGTCTTCAAAACACTTGAAAATGTTCATATGTGAAAACAGACATCCATATTGGTAAATTCATGATACATCCTGTCATTCTGTAAATTTTATTTCAGTGACACTAATTTAACCATCACTTATTTATTCATTAGTCTTTTTCAGATGTTGCTTCCTCTAGTAATATTAATAATATTTTAATCTCTATTATACTTTTAAGGTATTATTGTAATATCTTTTACTTGTTAAAATGGATAACCAAAATGTTAACACATCACCATATGAGGGCTGGCGACGTTGACAAATGTAAGATACAAAATCTTCTCTTTTGATAAAAAATTAGAAGAATCTTGTTTAATAATCAAATTAATTTTGGAGCAAACCAAAAATAATAATTAAATATTGAACGGACCATCTAGACATAACACGACATTGACTTGTCATATCAATACAAAAATTCAAAAAAATTTAACCATAAGGTTGTGGCGAAGATCAAGCAAATCTATCCGGGAATATGCGGTCCTGCCAAGACCAGCCTAGAGGGTAAATAATCTGAACGATCAATTAAATTTTGGCTCGTTTTAATGTTAACTAGAACTCTAAGATAGAAAATATGGATCTTAATTATTATTGTAATTTTTTTAACCGTTTTTGTCATTCTAAGTTTCGTTAGATATAAAAATTCGGGTTTTGTTGGATAAAAAAAATAATCATAAAAGCATTTTGAAAATTTTACAGACTAAAAACATAAAAAAGAAGATGAAAACAAGATTAAAATTAGCGCAGGGAAAATGAGCTTCGACCACTTGCATAGAGATGACCTGATTAAACCATACAGTTTTAAAAGATATATTCTCATTTACTTTTATATTAATTTTCTTTGTTACTGTTCATGGATAAACAAAATATAGAATTTTTAATATAATAATATTGTCAAAATAGTATATTTATTGAACTTTAATTAATAAATTTAAATTAACAAATGATTTTAGTAAAATTTAAATTAACAAATGATTTTACTAAAATTATGATTGGATATATTTAAATGTTTTTAATAACTCTGACTAACATTGATATGAATTTAATTTCATTAAATTATCTTTTTAATCACTAATAAAAATAAATTAATTTATGAAATTTTAATATTATTTTTATAGTATAAATATGTATGTGGTATTAAAAACAATATAAAATGCATGTCTTAAAAATTTGCGTAAAGCATCTAAATGTTTATAAATGAAATAAAATGAAAAATGAACTTTCGATCAAGCCTGATATCGTATTGAAATTATCCTTATACAGTTCATCTTCTGGAATTATATTATATCCTCTATATTTGATGAAATACGATAAATTGTGACGGTATTTTATAAATACATAATTAATATAATTTGTTTGTTATTTTTTATTTTCTGGTTGCCTCGAAATGATAAACGAAACATTTAGTTTTTTTTTCAAAAGATTTAATCCCTATTAAATACTGTTGGAAATTTCTTTTATCAGTTTTTCTTATTAATCAATTATTAAAAATTTTATTGGTAATGAACGTAATTCATATATCTATAAGTTAGTTGAAGAGTGGATAATTGGCACACCAGATATATTGCCTAGTGACCATATTAATGCTCAATGTGAAACTCTAATATTATCCCTCTGAGATATGGGTGTGAAAGACCTATTATCCAACAAAAGATAAATCACTTGTACATGCACATCAGTAAAAACTGTTTTCTGTTTATATAGAAAATTATCTGCTAGACCAAACCATAAATGCTGATACCATATTAATTATAAATTTTATTTATCTTCAAAAATAGCTCAAAATTGAAAACTTTCCGCATCACATATATAAATATATAGACAAAGATTATATAAATACCTGATGTGGGACTTCGATATATTTATTTCTAGTTCTTTTCACTCTAAATGAAAAATGATTCCAAAATATTAGTACCTATTTTGAACAAGAGAAAAGATACAAACATCAAATAATTCATAGATAAGGACAAGACTGACATTGACACAGAGCCCTGCTTCTTGACATTAAGCTAAAATGAGAATCACGTTATTGATCCCTCTGAGATATGGGTGTGAAAGACCTATTATCCAACAAAAGATAAATCACTTGTACATGCACATCAGTAAAAACTGTTTTCTGTTTATATAGAAAATTATCTGCTAGACCAAACCATAAATGCTGATACCATATTAATTATAAATTTTATTTATCTTCAAAAATAGCTCAAAATTGAAAACTTTCCGCATCACATATATAAATATATAGCCAAAGATTATATAAATACCTGATGTGGGACTTCGATATATTTATTTCTAGTTCTTTTCACTCTAAATGAAAAATGATTCCAAAATATTAGTACCTATTTTGAACAAGAGAAAAGATACAAACATCAAATAATTCATAGATAAGGACAAGACTGACATTGACACAGAGCCCTGCTTCTTGACATTAAGCTAAAATGAGAATCACGTTATTGATCGATCTGTAACCATTCATTTGAGTAATAAATAATTGTCTCCACGGACACGCATATAGCTTCTGCATAATCACGTGATCAACCACTTTATAAGCATAACCAGGGCTTGAGTGAATATAATGTTGCTTCGAAAACTCCGATCTTGAGATCAAATCCACATTGTGGCAAAAAAAAGAAGATATTTTATCGTCTACACGATTTTCCTTGATTAATCATTATATAGTCGGGTATTGTCCCAGAATCTCAGAAAAAATAACTTTTGAAAAGAAAACAAAAGAATTAAAAAATGAGAGTGGCGGTGATCGGAGGTGGAGTTTGTGGATTAGGAAGTGCCTACGTTCTTGCAAGAGAAGATGGAATCGAGGAGGTGGTGGTGTTCGAAAAGGAGGAGTCCTTTTTAGGAGGCCAGGCTAAAACGATGCGTCTCGATGGCGTTGATTTAGACGTTGGATTCATAGTCTTCAATCCTGTACGTACGCTAGCACATTTGTCTCTCTTTCTCTCGAGTTATCAGTTAATAACCATTCTAGTTATATAAATAGAAACTGTAATTTTAGACAATACTAATTATCATTTATGCATAAAAAACTTCTCCTCTTGAACATATGTGTAAAACATTATAGGTCAACGATACTATAATATATAGCAAGAGAAATTTGATTGTATAACACAAAAAATATAAATTAGCGAATACACATAACTATTTATAGTTAAAATATAGGCTATATACAATATATTTAATCTTTATACCACCCCTATATAAGTATGTGTAATGTCCCTTTTGTTTTGTTTTTTCTACTGCAATTTTATTTCCCATTCAAATTTCCATTGATTTCAGTGTTTAAAAATAATCATTCAATTTAAATTTACATATTTAAAACATATATTTTTACATATAACATGTTTTGAAAATTTTAAAATAGACATATCCTTTAAAATTGTAAACCATATTACATAAACTGAATGTTAAATCTATATTGTATTATATTTTTATATTGTACAATTCAATTTCATTTTCAAATGTGGTATCATTTTTGTGTTTTATTCTATTTTGTAAACATAGAATATACATGTAACTTTACAATATCTCTTTCTTTTTCTATTTGCATATAACAAAAATAAAATAGTATTATATAAAAATTAGCAAAACTCAGTAATATGTGTTTCTCAAGTCCACTTACTGTTGTGAAGGAGAAAAACATTTTTCTATGTATGTCTGGAACTTAATATACGAGATTCATTATCTGATCTGAGATCCGTTCCAATTTAGTCCAAAAACAGATATTTGGGAGGGTCTAGATCCGGATCCAAATAATGATTTTATGGATTCGGCGGATCCGGATATGGATCTATTATATATTTTAAAACATTTAAAATATAATTATATTTATAAATGTATACTATATATAATTTTAGTTTTATTATATTTCAATAACGTTTCACTTTTAAAAAAAAAAAATTATCTATTACATCTAAATCTTATAGCTATTTTTTAAAAAAGAAAAAAAAATCTTCAGTATGGCTACTATACTAATTCACTCACATGGAAAACCCTTTTTCGGAAGAAAAAAAGCTCCCAAACGATATAAATATTTCTTCTGTTTTATATATAAATGGTTTAAGTGTATTTTTATTTTAAAATATAAGTTATTTTTCGTCAAAAAAAGTTATTTTTACATTTTGTATCGATTTTTATTAAGTAGCGATATTTAAATTTTCAATTAAATTTTATATATTTAATAATATTTTTAATAATAGTTTCTTTATTTTTGTGTTAAACATATTATAAAACAGTACGAGTCTCGTCAGTGTATATAACACAAAGTTTACATTCAGTGTTGAATTTGTTACGAGTCTCGTCATACAAACTAAGAGCACTTTTATTTTATTATATGTTCTACTCCAAAATAAAATTTGGAATAAAATCTTTTAACCTTATTATGAAATTAATATATATATATATATATATATTAAAAATCGAACAATACGTCATAATGATCCAAAGTTTGACATCTTTTAACCTTCTTTTGAAATTAATATATATATATATTAAAATCAAACAATACGTCATAACGATCCTCCAAAGTTTGACATCTTTTAACCTTATCTTGAAATTTTATATATATATTAAAATCAAACAATACGTCATAACGATCCAAAGTTTGACAGCAACTTTTCTGACTCATAATTGATTATTCTTTATTGGGAAACAAACTTTCTAACTAACATAATGGGCACGTTTTTGGTGTCCTTCTTCAAACCTAACTTTTAATATTTTGTTAATATGCGTTATATAATTTTTCTTTTAATCTATTTCCTGCTTTACTAAAATGTTTGGCTGTTTTCATGCATATTAAGAATATTATAAATTCGTACAATCAAAAATATCATTTTATTTATTTATTTATATAATACACTTTTAATAACTAACAACTACTAAGATTTAACCAATTCAAATAAATCAATAATTCTTAAAAGATTATAATTTATTAATATTAATTAATATAAACATCTTAAAATCTAGAAAATTCATCTTTGTGTAATAGAAATCTATAAAATTTATCTTTCAGGAATGATGATAAAATTAATTTTTTGATTTTTTAATATTTAAGATATACTTGTTTCCAATAAAATTATACCATTCATATTTTTAGATTTAATTTCTGTTTTAGTTTTAAAACGAAGCACATTAACTAAAATTCAATACATCAATTTTTAGTTAAAAAAGTTGATACAGAAGGAGTATGTTCATATAACTCAATAATCTATTTAGGGCATGACTGGTTTGCTGTTACTATCCGAAGATACAATTTTTGTAGCAGTTATATATTGATGTTTTGTAACAATCACATAAAACACTATAGATCGCTGCAAACCATTCTACACCTTTTAATTCTAACGCTGGTTCAAGTTAGTTTTTACGGTTGCAGACAATTGCTAGAGAGTAAATTCTTTTTAAAAAAATATATATAAACATAAATATCAAAATATGCAATTAAATTTTAAAATTGAAATAATAGAAATACTAATACTAAAATATATATTACATTTTAATTTATATTATTTACTTTTCTTGTCTATTTATCTATTTCACATTTATTATAACGTTCTTAATTTATTACTAAAGCCTCTCCTATATATATATATAAAAATTTAAGCCTTTAAAATATATATATATATATATATTTATTTATTGGAACCTTAAAGTGGATCCGCTAGTTCACTCAGTTAGTAATGATCTTCGGGTGAATTAGCTGAATGACAATAATGAAAAAATTTTTTGGGAAATAGCGATGTAAAGATTTGGGTGGGAGATGTGACATTTTTTCACAAAACTGGACAATATTTTCCTTTTCTTGGCGTGTTCGTGCCTTGCACGTGAAGTCCATAATGTATGGATTTGCATTTAAAAACATTATATTCTATTTATTAACAGGAAAATGTAGTATAGAATGGCATTGTACACATTTAAAATACAAAGGTCTGAGTTAGCTTTATTTTAACATTCTCGATATTACATATATTTAAAATTATTATTTAGTTTATAATATCGTCATTTGTGAAATATAGTTTTTTTAATCAGTAAATTTAGTAATGATGCACCAACAAACATAATTAAGTATAAAACAACAAAATAGCAAAAATAAAGTTAATATCATGAAGATTTTTAAAATAAAAAGATGACTTGAAATGGCGTTTCTTAAGGGGGTGAGAATATAGAGCTGGTTGATTTTCTTAATTTCATAGTATATTTGTTACTGTGTGTTTACAAACTATAATTTTATTTAAAAAAATATGCAAAACTGTTTGTATGAACGTAAATTTATGTGGTTTTAAGTGGACAAATGAAATCGGAAAGTTTTTTTTTTTGATAAGTTGAAATCGGAAAATTGTGGTCTGGTGGGAGTAGCATCAACCTAATTTGATTACCACTAGAAACAAAACACACGCTTGTTGGAGTATTTGGTTTTAGACACGTGATTTCAGGTACAAATTCTTATTGGCTCAATTGTTAATTTTAAGTATACTGAATTGTAATAATTTTAGAGATCATTATAAAATTTAACATGAACACAACACGTATGAAATAATTTTCAGATAATATTTTGAAATATTATAATATGATTAATTACAACCGTGTTTGAATATGCTTGAACGATCAAAGTTTTAAAAAGAGTCAACATTAACATACACTTACTACTTCGTTATGATATGGAAAATCTGAAAGTAGTGAGAAGTGTTAGAGCATCCGCATTGGAAGATTTAGGGAGGGGGTCACACGGTTTTCAAAAAAAAAATATAATAATAGCTCGGTTGTAAATTCGGATCTTGGCGCATCGCCGCAGTGAATTCGGGTCTTGACTGTTCCGCGGGTCCCACGACATGTGGCGACCTAATAGATTGGTTATATATATATATATATATTTTAAGAAAAGTCAAACAAAATAAAAAAATATTAAAATAATAAAAAAAAGCATTGGAACTCGGGAATCACGAGTTTGCCACTGCGAATGCTCTTAGTCACTAACAAGAAAGATTTGATTTGATTTGATTTGTTAGCGTTACCATCTACATTTATGTTTACGATAATATTAAGTTTCTAGGTTTCTTCCAAGAGCAATTCTCTCAAATAACTTAAATTTTGTTTTTACCAAAAAAGCCTCTAAAGAAAAAAACGAGTAAAAGAGTTTCCATTAAATAGCCAAAAGATCCTTTTACATTTGTTTACAGATATATAAATTAAATTATTAATTAAACAAATAAGAAAATATATTTTAAAGTTTTCGAATTATATGTTTTCAAATTCAATATTTTTTTATTTTTTTTTCAAAATTTTCTTTTTTAAAATTCAAAAATACTTTTCAAACTATCTTAAAAACTTTTATTTTGAAATTCTTAATATTTATTTACTTATTTTTAAAAAATTTTAAACATCATCCCAAAATCTCATCCCTCGAATCTAAACCTTAATGAAAGTTCTCTTAGTGAAAAAAATCTAAAAAACTCATCCTAGGGAATTTCTTTTCTTTCAAACAAAGTCACAATATTATAATGGTAAATAACATTTTGCAAAAGTATATTATCAAAATGGTGTAGTAAATAATTTTCTGTTTTCATGCATGCATATGGTATAATATTTACAAAATAACTAAATTATAATAGCAATATTATACCGTCATTTATTTAAAATTTATTTGAATATTATATTTATATATAAAAATAAATATATATTGTTTTTACGATTAAAATCTATACAGTTTGCTTATTTATTTTTGATGTATACTGAATGATAGTTAACTAAAACTATTTTTAGTTTGAAATAGGTAGAATATAATTAATTATGTTCATTTAGTTCAATTTGTTTCTTAGTTTTGTAAATGTATAATTTGTTATATTTTATTTTAAATATTTAAAATTTAATTAAATTCGTACTAGTGTAACCACATTTAGCTTAAGAAACCAAAAATAGCTTCGATCAACTATCAACCATAATTTGAATTTTTACTATTGAATTGGTTGTTTAATTAAAATTAGTTTTAACATAAAAATATGATCATATAAGATAATAAATGATCAATCGTCTTATATTACTTAAAATTTTGTTATTAAACAATATTTTGAAAATCATGTATAATATATACATATATAATTTTATATTTTTGATTTTATGGGAATTATTATCTGATTTAGAAAAATATTATAATAAAAGAACTAGAATAAAAAAATTAAAATCTTATTAAAAAAAGAAATATAAAAGATAAAAAAATCTTAATATTGACATTTTACATAGTATTTTTACTTTATAAAGAATATTACTATAAGACTATAAATGATCATTCTAAGAATTAATGTGATTGTATTAAACTAACTTCTCAAATAATATTATAGATATCCAAAATTTACAAACTTTTTGAAATCCTTTTCTTCTAATCCCATGTAAAAGCAAACATCGAAAGTTCGAAACTGCTTTTTAAAGGAAAAATAGTAACATAAGTGGATAACGATCATGAATAAAGTTTACAAAAAAAAATAACGATCATGAATATGCATGTGATTAGGTTACGTATCCGAACATGATGGAGTTCTTCAAGAACTTAGGAGTAGACATGGAGGTTTCAGACATGTCTTTCTCAGTGAGCCTCGACAATGGCAGAGGTTGCGAATGGGGAAGCCGCAACGGACTTTCAAGCTTGTTTGCTCAGAAGAAAAACATTCTCAACCCCTATTTCTGGCAAATGATTACAGAATTTAATAAGTTTAAAGAAGACGCACTAAAATATATCAAAGAGCTGGAGCGTAACCCTGATACTGATCGAAACGAAACCTTAGGGGAGTTTCTCAAGTCTCATGGATACTCTGCCTTGTTTCAAAAGGCTTACCTGGTGAGTTTTGGCATATTTGGAAATTTCTTGAAGCGCAAGAAAGCTTAAATTGTGTTGTTGGAACAGGTACCGGCGTGTGGTTCCATATGGCCATGCACACCAGACAGCGTCCTTAATTTCTCGGCTTACTCTGTTCTTTCCTTTTGCAGAAACCACCATTTACTTCAGGTTCATATATAAATAATCAGTCAAAGATTCCAAGTCTTTAACCAAAGTTTTCTTACTTCGGTTTTCAATTCGCTCTCAGGTCTTTGAGAAGCCACAATGGCTGACTGTTGCTGGACGTTCTGAGACTTATGTCGCAAAGGTTCTTAGTTATATAACAATTGTTTTTAAACACTCATCACTCATGCACGGTTTGCTTACTTATTTACTTGTGGAACAGGTTACGGCTGAACTGGAGAAACGAGGATGCAAGATTCGAATGAGTTGCAATGTACAATCTGTTTCAACATCTGAGGATGGTTGCATCGTAGTAAAAACTGAAAATGGATGTCAGGAAGTATTCGATAGGTGTATATTAGCTATGAACGCACCAGATGCTCTGAGATTGCTCGGAGAAGACGCCACCTCTGATGAAACCAGGGCTCTTGGTGCGTTCCAATACGCTTACAGGTAAACTCATACATGTACTAGTCTCTGTTTAAGTTGCATTATGATACATGTAAACTAACATGTCAACGTGTAGTGATATTTATCTCCACCGTGACACTGATCTGATGCCGCGTAATCGTGTTGCATGGAGCGCTTGCAATTACCTAACGAGTTCTGAAAATAAAGCGAGCCTCACATATTGGCTCAATATAGTTAAGGTATATTGATGACACGTTTAGATATAAATTTAACCATTATATAACGAGATTGGAACAACTGTGTTTTCTTTGCAGAATCTTGAGAGGAACATGATCCCTACTTTCTCACATTTAATCCTGAGGTTACCCCAAAAGACGTTGTTTAAGTGGACCACTGGTCATCCTCTGCCATCTGTTTCTGCTTGGAAAGCTTCACAAGAGCTAAACAACATTCAAGGGAAGCGCGGTCTATGGTTCTGTGGTTCATATCAAGGTAGCGCCTAGATTTTCTATTGTTACCGTTTTAAGAAAACTTTACTCATTCCACCTTCTTCTTAGAAAATATTATGGATCTACACGTATACAAAATATAGTACTAGAAAAAATATAGTACTAGAGATTGTTAACTTTGGTACTCAAATTCGTTTTAAGATAATTTTACTCATTCTACCTTCTTCTTAGAAAGTATTATGGTTATACACGTATACAAAATATAGTACTAGAAGTTCTCAACTTTTGGTACCTGTCCATATTGTATTTTATCAAAACTTGTCCATCAAGACCTAACACATAATTTGATAAGTATATTGTTGTATCTTAACTGAAAACTTAATATTAAACCCTTACCATAGTACTACATTTCCAACATGTAATTTACAAACAAATCATTTATGACAAGGTTTTGGTGGACAAAACGAAAACAGTGTCAATCTCTAGTTGGATCCACAAGAATAAAAATAAAAATGATAGAATGAGTTACCCCAATCCATGTGAATATTCATTGGTTCCTTTACCTTTTTGCAGGCTATGGTTTTCATGAAGATGGGCTGAAGGCATTGATCATTTCTATATATAATCCAATTTATTGTTCCTCTTGATAGTTCTTTTAGGTGTAAAATAGTTTGCTAACATTATAACAGGCTGGTATGACGGCTGCACAAAGTCTGCTAGGGAAACATATGGCTCCTCCTCCTCTGAGCAAACCAAATTATATGGTCCCACCATCTCTAACCGAAAAGGGGCTCGGTTTTTATTTACTAGATTCTTGAGACAATTCATATCAACCGGTTGTGTTACGTGAGTACTCTCCTCTCTCTATAATGCATAGCTTTATATATTTTATGTTACATATACTTACTACTAGAAGATATCCTAACAGAGTATATGAAGAAGGAGGAACAATGTTCACATTCAAAGGAAAGGATTTGAGATGTAACTTAGAATCTGTTATAAAGATTCACAGTCCTCATTTTTACTGGAAGGTCTGAAAGAGCTCTTTTAACTCAATGTTAACGTTTCTTCCAAAAGCTTAAGTATAATTTTTCTCTACAGGTTATGACACAAGCAGATTTAGGACTTGCCGATGCTTATATAAATGGAGATTTTTCGTTTGCCGATAAAGATTCAGGACTTCTCAATTTGATCATGGTATGGTAGTGTACATGCACTTATTGAAGAACAGAGACTGAGCTGAGTAAGAAGCTTCTGACATCTATATATCTTCTTGATTAAAAACTTGCAGATTCTCATTGCTAACAAAGAATTGAACTCAAAGAACTCAAATCTTGCTAAGAAAAGGTAAAGTTTCAAACTCTTCAGGAGCTAAGTTATTATGTAAGCTTTCACTTGTCATATTGCATTTCTTGGGTTTATGTAGAGGGTGGTGGACACCGATGTTTATGACTGCTGGTTTAACATCTGCAACGCATTTCCTAAAGCATTTCTCTAGGCAGAACACTTTAACTAAAGCTCGAAGGAACATTTCACGTCACTATGACCTTGTAAGTTGTCTTATGCTCACATCCTTTCTGTCCAATATGACAAAACATTTTTCTTTCTTTTTTAATTTACTGGATGTTTTTACAGAGCAATGAGCTTTTTGCTCTATTCTTGGATGACACCATGAGCTATTCCACTGCGGTATTCAAGGTGACAATGAGATTTCCTCACTCTTTTTTATATTCTTCTGTTAATTTGCGATGAATATAACTTTATCCATTTTACATTTTATAGTCAGACAACGAGGATCTGAAAACTGCACAGATGAGGAAAATATTTCTTTTAATTGATAAGGTAGGATAATAACATTATCTTGTTGATTCAGAACATGATTTTCTCTCATATCTAATTAACACAGTTGCACATTTAGGGAAGAATAGAGAAGAACCATGAGATTCTAGAGATTGGATGTGGTTGGGGAACGTTAGCCATGGAAGTTGTGAGAAGAACTGGATGCAGATACACTGGCATCACACTATCTATTGAACAGCTTAAATATGCAGAAGAAAAAGTTAAAGAAGCTGGACTTCAGGTTTGTGTTGAACAATCCATTAATTGATTTTTTTTAATGATTCCATAGCTATAACTAAGGGTGTAACTTATGAATCACCAGGATCGAATTACATTTGAGCTTTGTGATTATCGCCAACTATCTGATGCTAAAAATATGATAGAATCATATCTTGGTACGTAATACATTTCTTTCTTCTCAATTGTATATAATTGTCTAATATGTTTTATGAGTCTCTGACATCACAGTTTTGGAATGTTGTTTCAGTGAGATGATAGAACATGTTGGCCACGAGTTTATGGATACATTCTTCAGTCACTGTGAAGCTGCGCTTGCAGAAGACGGCATCTTTGTCTTGCAGGTTACACTTGTTTCTTCCCTCACAGTTCCATTGGATCATGCACATATCGATATGGTTGCATAACCTTTGATCGTTTTTAATATTTGCGTATAATAACAGTTCATATCGATACCGGAAGAGCGTTACAATGAGTATAGACTAAACTCAGATTTCATAAAAGAATACATATTCCCCGGTGGATGTCTTCCTTCTTTAGCCAGAGTAATTTCTGCCATGGCTTCGTCTTCTAGGTTGAGGTAAAGTCTTTTTTTTTTTCTTATCAGAGTTTAGCTTGAAATGCATTTTATATACTCTCTTCCTAACAACTAAGAAAATACAGCGTAGAAAATGTTGAGAACATTGGGATTCATTACTTCCAAACGTTGAGATGCTGGAGGAAGAACTTCTTGGAAAATCGAAAGTAAAATCTACATTAAGAACTTTTATTTTTATGGTTGGAATCTTTACATTTGCACTCGTGTCCCAACAAAAAAAAAAATATTGTTATTTGTACACAGACAAATCATGGATCTTGGATTCGATGATAAGTTCATAAGGACGTGGGAATATTATTTCGACTATTGTGCAGCTGGTTTCAAGACTCTTACCCTTGAAGACTACCAGGTAACACATTAAATATAAATGTAGCCATCCTTGTTTCCTCAGTGTCACTATACAAATACTTGATTGAATAGCTTCATCCGTTTGCACAACATTGCAGGTAGTGTTCTCACGTTCGGGGAATGTAGCTGCATTTGGAGATCCATTCCGTAGCTTCTCTGCTCATGGATAATAAGTGTTGAAGAATCCTTTCAACACTTTTCTCTCATTTCTTGTGTTTTTTCTTGTTTTGTTCGCGTGTGAAAGCATCTGTAAACTTAAACACAGAAAACAGCGTTCATGATTGTTTCTGCCTTCTGTTCCAATAATCTCGTATGTCTATATAAATAAAGCCATCCTTGTTTCCTCAGTGTCACTAAACAAATACTTAGCTTCATCCGTTTGCACAACATTGCAGGTAGTGTTCTCACGTCCGGGGAATGTTGCTGCATTTGGAGATCCATTCCGTAGCTTCCCTTCTGCTCATGGATAAATAAGTGTTGAAGAATCCTTTCAACACTTTTTAAGTACGACTCTCATTACTTGTGCTGTTTCCTAGCTATTCAGAGTTTGCGTGTGAAAGCATCTGTAAACTTAAAAACAGAAAACTGCGTTCATGATTGATACTGCATAATGTGTTTTGATTCTTTAGTCGAACTGTTATGGAATGATTCACTTTACTAAGACCTTGGAAAAAACTTTTATACAACATTAGAACATTGAACTTTTAGTCAAATCATAGGTGCATGTTATTTTCACTAATAGACATTTTCCAAAAATCCAGAATTTCAGAGAACCTAAACCAAAGATTCGAAGTCAAATTACACCATCATTGGGTTCATTCTACCACGAGAACAAGACCCATACGATAATATATCGTAAATTGTATAACAGGAATACAAATTTGCGTAGTAATTTAAATGTTCATTGTAAATAATAAAGTAATCAAGACACACAGAAATATAAAACTGTTTCTTCGCTTTACAAATCTTTCTTATCCTATTACACAATGATCTAGGAACTATATTTATCCTAAACCTATTAATTATTCAAATTTCCTTTATGAATAACTTGCTTAATAAATAACCTTTTGAAGCTTATCCAACATATTCTACCTTAAGTTTCAAGCCATTTTCGGTTAGATCTTGAACTTCAGTCTGCTCCCTCATCTCTTTGAATTTGATCCTTGCCAGAGCTTTAGTTAGGATATCTGTTCTCTGCTCTGTTCCGGGTACATGATTTATGTTAATCTCGTCTTGCTCAACTCTTTCACGAATAAAGTGGAACCGTTTGTTGATGTACTTGCTTCGACGGTGAAAGACATGATTCTTGGCAAGAGCGATGGCTGACTTATTGTCTGCACGAATCAAAGTCTTCTCAATCTTCTAATTACCTGTAATTTCGCTTATCAGGTCTTGCAGCCAAATAGCTTGTTTTGCAGCTTCTGTTGCAGCCATTAATTCTGCTTCGCAAGAGGATAGATCCACCGTGTCTTGCTTTTGAGAACACCCAGTTATTGGTGTGTTTCCGAGACAAAAAATGTCCTGTTGTACTTCTTCCATCATCAGGATCAGTGTTGTGACTGCTGTCATTGTATCCAATGAGCTTCTTCGAACCTCCTTGCTTGAACATCATTCCATACCCGAGCGTTCCTTTCAGATACCTTAACACTTGCTTCAGAGCATTGCCATGTGATGCTCTCTCGTTGAGTGCATGTATCTGCTTAAGATACCAACAGAAAACGCCATATCTGAGGCATCTGATTCTTCTTCGGTAAAGAGTTGCGTCGATTTCTGGTTCGTCCAATCCTTTGGAGAGCTGCATACCAAAATCCATCGGTATGCATGTTTGATTACAACCATCCATTCCTGCTTCTTTTAATATACGACTAGCATAAGCTTCTTGACTGATCATAATGCTTTCCCAACTCTGTCTCACCTCTAACCCGAGGTAATAGGTTAATAAACCTAAATCGGACATCCCAAAGTTCTTCGACATATTCTTTTTGAAGTCTTTGGTATTTTCAACAGAGTTCCCAGTAACAAAAAGATCGTCAACATATATGGCTACAAGAAGTAGCTTACCTCCATCTTCCTTGCGGTATACAGAGCTTTCTTTTGAACACTTGTTAAATCCCAGCTACTTGAGAATCTGACCGAGCTTCGTGTTCCAAGCACGGGGAGCTTGTCTCAAGCCATACAAAGCCTTCGAGAGTTTGAAAACTTTATGTTCTTCTCCCTTATTTTCAACCCTTCAGGCTGAGAAACATAGACATCTTCATTCAATTCTCCATGTAAGAAGGCAGTCTTGACGTCTATATGATGAATCTCCCATTTATTCAAACCAATTAGAAGTCTTATCATATCTAGTCGAGCAACTGGTGGAGTAAACACCTCGTCAAAGTCAACTCCATGTTCTTGTACATATCCTTTTGCAACAAGTCTTGCTTTGAATTTGTCGATTGTTCCATCTAGAATTCCTCTTTATTTTAAAAACCCACTTGAGATCAATGATTTTGACTCCGAATGGCTTGTCTACTAGCGTCCAAGTGTTATTCTTGTTGATAGAGTCGATCTCATCTTCACATGCATTTGTCGATTGCTTACTAGCCTTTGCTTCTTGAAAGTTAAATGGTTCATAATTGATTGAGAGAAGTAGCAACTCACATTCTAGCTCTGCAACTAGTATGTAGTCTTCAAGGTAACTGGTTTCTTTTTTTCTGAGGAGTTGAACGCCTTGTTTCCTGAGTTGCAGCCTGCTCTGTCTCTTCTTCCGCATGTGTCGACTCTGTTTCATCATCGTCATGCTCTGTTTCTGCAGCGATGTTTTCTTGTTGGTGTATCCCAACTACAAACTGATATGATCATGGACCAGCAAGATGATAAAGATGGAGAGTTCAAGCTAGTTGGTGGAGATGGAGAGACTAAAGAGAAACCAGCTGAAGAAGATGATGTCTTAGCCATTCCCAAAGGTCCTATGACTCGTGCAAGAACAAGAAGACTCAAAGAAGCTGTTGGAAACATTCTCAAGACCTCTAAGAAGCAAGAAGACTGTCTTGGTAGAAGCTTGATCTGCCAAGACACACTACACTTATCACCCTTCATGTAATCTTACCATCAAGCTGATCATCATCTAGGCAAGTGGCTTGGTGTACTCTTTTTCCCTTGATTAGTTTTGTCCCACTGGGTTTTCTAATCAAGGTTTTTAACGAGGCATCAAGTTCACTTACATATCTCCTAGGTGATGCATCATGGGTGCATCTCGAATGCATTTCTATCTTATGTTATAATTAGACTATGGTTTTGTTATTTTCTTTTGTAATTTGAAACACAAGGAGCGTGTTCCTTTAATGAGCTTGTGCATGTACAAGTCTCAGCCTATATATAGTGATGTAGCCGCAACCCTAAGAAGCAATCAAGTCTTTTCTTTAAACCTTTGTGTTTTCTTTCTCCCTTGCTTATCATGAGAGAGTGTCTGGTGTGTAATATCCAGTTTGTTGGTGTGTAATATCCAACACCCAAGGGCTTTAGTGAGGTGTATCATATCCGATCTAAGCCTAGGAGTATCAAGAAGCCTTTCCAGCCTCTTGTGTCAACAATCGATCCACAAGCCTTGATAAACTTGAGCCTTGACTCGTTTGTGCAAGGATCTATCCAGTTCCATCCAGAGAAGCATCCTAGGAGTTCATTAAGTGGTATCAGAGCACTCTGGAAGGGGAGTTTCGATTTCCCTTTTGTGTGTTCATAAGATCTATTCTTTATCAATTCATATCTTTGATCTTTCGATTCTTGTGTGTTGATTCTCACTTGATCTGATTGTTTTCATTGTTACAATTGATAGATCTATTGTTTTGTGATTCATTATTGACAGATCTAAGAGTTTTGATCAAGTTTTAAACAAAACCTTTTCACCTTCTTGTTGATTACATTACTAGATTGATTGATCTAAAAGTTTCTAGTGTTGTGTGTTTCGATCTGTTCTTGATAGCATAAATCAGAGTCCATTGAATCACAATTCATCATCTGTTGAATCTGATCTGTGTTTTTCGATTTAGAAGTTATATAGTTCAAATCGTCGCGTGTTGCTCAAGTATCATCTTTGCCGCTTTGATTTGAATCTCTGTTTCCTTATTTTGATTCTTTGTTTTAAATCCTTTGAACTATTTACTGGTTCAAGTTTGTTTTGTGTATCAGGTAGCAATGGGATCCGAGGAAGATGATGCAACTTTTATGAGAAGGAACCGAATGTTACAAGAAGCAATCACCAAACAAGTTATGGATGCTATGGTGAAGTTGCTGGAAGAAAAGTATGATCAGAGACCGAATGATGGACAGGAACAAACACCTGATCAGAGACGTGAGCAAAGAAGGAACAGACGTGGTCAGCGTGAACATGCTGCATCAGAAGAGACTGATAACTTCTATGAGAAAAGTAGCCATAGCTCCGGTTCAAGACCTAGCAGTAGAAGATCACAGCATGATCATGAGGGCTGTAGACAACGCAATGAGCTAGCTGGAATAAAGCTTAAAATCCCTCCTTTCCATGGCAAGGCTGATCCAGATGCTTATCTTGAGTGGGAAAAGAAGATAGAACTTGTCTTCAACTGTAAGCATTCTTCAGAGACTAAGAAGATTCAAGTGGCTGCTACATAATTCTATGATTATGCTTTGAGCTGGTGGGATCAGTTGGTTACAAACAGGAGACGCAATGGTGAATATCCTATTGATACATGGAATGCGATGAAGTCTGTTATGCGCAAGAGGTTTGTACCAAGCCATTATCATCGTGATCTCCATCAAAGGTTGAGAAAGCTCACACAAGGATCACGGTCTGTAGAAGAGTACTTTCAAGAAATGGAACTGCTGATGTTGAGGGCTTGTATATCAGAGGATAGAGAGGCTACTATGGCACGATTTCTTGGAGGACTTAACCGTGAAATACAAGACAATGTGGAGATGCAGCACTACGTGGACTTGGAAGAGATGTTGTGCAAAGCTATTCTTGTGGAGCAACAAGCGAAAAGAAAAGGGAATTCTCGGAGTAGCTATGGAACTAAGTATCAAGGTGCTAAGGAGGATAAAGCGCGCTACCAAAAGGAGCGTAAGCCATATCAGAAAGAGGAGGCCAAACCTACTGGTACTATCAACAAGGAAAGGAAAAAACTGAGGCCTCTACTACCAGATCAAGAGATGTTAAGTGCTTTAAGTGTCAAGGAAGAGGACACCATGCTAATGAATGCACCAACAAACGTGTGATGATCCTTCTTGATAATGGGGAATATGAGTCTGAGGATGATGAGCCCGGAGCAAGAGGAAGGATCCAGTTCAGAAGAGGAGTATGTAGCCAATCCGGTTACTGGAAGATTGTTGGTTGCAAGGACTTTGGATCTGCAAAGTAAGACCGAGGAGTTGGAGCAAAGGGAAAATCTATTCTACATTCGATGTCTTGTGCAAGGAAAAGTCTGTAGTCCTATCATAGATGGAGGCAGCTGTGTTAATGTTGTAAGTGAGACTATGGTAAAGAAGCTGGGATTGAAGGTTCAGAAACATCCTAAACCGTACAGGCTGCAATGGCTCAATGATGAAGGAGAGATGAGAGTTTATACTCAGGTTGTGGTTCCCTTAGCCATTGGAAAGTATGAAGATGAGGTTTTGTGTGATATTTTACCTATGGAGGCTGGTCACCTTCTTCTTGGAAGGCCGTGGCAATCAGATAGACGTGTGATGCATGATGGATATGCAAACAAGCACACCTTTGAGTTTAAAGGAAGAAAAACCGTTCTTGTGCCACTAACTTCTAAAGAAGTACAACAAGATCAACTTCAGCTACAAACTCAGAAAGAAACTGACCTCAAAGCTGAACCAACCAAGCAACAGAACTTCTATGCCAAGTCTGGTGATGTTAAGAGAACTCTCTGCTCTAATTTACCTATTCTATTGTTCATCTATAAGGAAACACTCTTGAGTTTACCTGATCTTGCACCGATGTATCCGAGTGAACTTGTTGAGCTTTTTCAGGAATATAAAGATGTGTTCCCTGAAGATAACCCCATTGGACTACCACCAGTAAGAGGGATAGAGCACCAAATCAACTTTGTACCTGGTTTTACCCTTCCTAACCGCCAGCATACAGAACTAATCCGTGGAGACTAAAGAGCTACAAATACAAGTAGAGGAACTGATGGAGAAGGGCCATATCCGTGAAAGCATGAGTCCTTGTGCTGTACCAGTACTTCTAGTTCCCTAGAAAGATGGAAGCTGGCGCATGTGTGTTGATTGCAGAGCCATCAACAACATAACAGTGAAGTATCGCCACCCTATCCCTAGATTAGATGATATTCTTGATGAGTTGCATGGTTCTTGCATCTTTTCTAAAATTGATCTAAAGAGTGGATATCATCAAATTAAGATGAAAGAGGGTGATGAATGGAAAACTGCATTTAAAACAAAGCATGGTTTGTATGAATGGCTAGTAATGCCATTCGGATTGACAAATGCACCTAGTACATTCATGAGACTGATGAATCATGTGCTTAGATCATTCATAGGATTGTTTGTTGTAGTTTATTTTGATGACATCCTAGTCTACAGAAAGTGTCTCAAGGAGCATATAGATCATCTTAGAGCTGTTCTTGATGTGTTGAGGAAAGAAAGACTATATGCTAATCTTAAGAAGTGTAATCTTTGTACAGATAACTTGGTCTTTTTAGGTTCTGTTGTGAGTGCAGATGGAGTCAAAGTTGATCAAGAGAAAGTAAAGGCTATACAAGAGTGGCCGAGCCCTAAGACAGTGGGAGAAGTAAGAAGCTTCCATGGACTTGCTGGCTTCAGGCGATTTGTGAGGGACTTCAGTACCATAGCAGCTCCCTTAACTGAGGTTATCAAGAAAGATGTGGGATTCAAATGGGAAGAAGCTCAAGAAAATGCCTTCCAATGCCTAAAAGAGAAGCTTACTAATGCCTCTCTTCTTATACTTCCAGATTTTAATAAAACTTTTGAGATTGAATGTGATGCATCTGGTATTGAAGTTGGTGCTGTTTTGATGCAGGAAAAGAGACCCATAGCCTACTTCAGTGAGAAGCTGGGAGGCCACACTCAATTATGCAACTTATGATAAGGAGTTGTATGCATTGGTGAGAGAATTGCAAACTTGGCAGCACTACCTTTGGCCCAAGAAATTTGTGATACATACGGATCATGAGTCTCTCAAATACCTTAGAGGACAGAACAAACTAAGCAAAAGACATGCCAGATGGGTCGAGTTCATTGAGACATTCCCTTATGTGATCAAGTACAAACAAGGTAAAGAAAACATAGTGGCTGATGCATTGTCTCGAAGGTGTGTCCTCTTAAACACTTTAGATGTCAAGCTATTGGGTTTTGAGCAGATTAAAGGTATGTATGAAAATGATCCTGACTTTAAAGATGCTTATAAGTCATGTGAGAAATTTGCTGCTGGACATTACTTTCAACATGATGGCTTTCTCTTCTATGATAACCGATGTGGGAACCGAAATTCGCACCTTCAATTTCCGATAAAGATTAAGGAGGAAAACCGAGTTAACCCGATCTTCCTTGAAGGTCCCGGATATCTGCTGGGCCGCACACGAAACAATCAATAAAAATAGAAGTTGCAAAAATAGAAATCGTAAAAGTTGAGCGAAAGAGATCTTATTTCTGAATTCTCGTTTGAGCGTGTACAACAAGAAAAGAAATCGGCCGTAAGGGCTGTCGAGGAGTCCGCTAGTCTGGTCGCCTAAGTCTATCCTAGTTGAGTCGCAGCTCGCTAGTGAAAACAGAAAAGAATGCTAAATCGCTCTAAGTGCTAAGTGCTTGAAAGTTTGTGATCTGGTTTGCTTCTTGCTCAAAGCTCTCCTTATATATTCCTCCTATGGCGGTCTATCTTCTCGCGGGCTGAGTTGGGCTTTTTCCATTTTCGTCCATCTTCGTGTTTATCGGGAAACTTGACATTTATCTTCGGAAATCTTGACATTTATCTTCTGAAACTTGATATTTATCTTCTAGAAACTTGACATTTATCTCTTATGTGAGGATAAAGATAAACCGTCATAGTTATCCTTCCTTTCGAAAATCGTCGTGGGCGTTTTGGCCACGTTAGGCCTTTAGGCGCTTTTACGGTTTTGAAGGACAGTCTTTGAAGGTTTCGTGTTTCGAAGGAACCTCAATTCCTTGTTTAGTCGAAAGTGGCGTTCAGAGTAACGTGATCATACCAAACTTGCGTGATTGATCCGAACAAGCTAAGATGGGATCGAACCGACACGATAGGACCGAGACGGGACGAGGGCGCGGACCGACGCCAGGCCGACCAGCGACGGGTGCCGCCAGCGCCAGGTCGGTACGCCGGCGCAGGCGGCCAGCGTGGCCGCCGCGGCGCCAGGCGGTGCCGCCCGGCGCCAGGCGGTGCCGCCTGGCGCCAGGCGATCCAGCGTCCAGCGTGCGCCCGGCGCCAGGCAGCCAGCGTCCAGCGTGCCGCCGGCGCCAGGTCGGTGCCGCCCGGCGCCAGGCCAGCGTCCAGCGTGCGCCAGGCGAGGTGCCGCCGGCGCCGGCCAGCCAGCCCAGCGTGCGGCGCCAGGCGGTTGCCCGGCGCCAGGCCAGCCAGCGTCCAGCGTGCCGCCAGCCGGCAGTGCCGCGCCGCAGGGCCAGCCAGCGTCCTGCGTGCCGGGCGCCAGGCGAGTGCCGCCGGCGCCAGGCCACCAGCGTTCGCGGCCGCCGGGCGCCAGCCCGCGTCCTGCGTGCCGCCCAGCCAGCGTCCACGTGCCGCCGGTGCCAGCCAGCGCAGCGGCCGCGGTGCCAGGCCGTCTTGCCGTCTGTGGGTTTTCGTTGTTCGATCTTTCCCTCGTCAGTCGTTTGCGGAAATCTTTTGAGTTTGGGAGGGTCTCTACCGGATTTTGAGATAATCGCTTCTAATCCAACGAGATTCCGAGTATCGGATTTGAGATGGACTTAGATCGGCAGATTTTCCTTCGTCGAGGATGAGAGCAATGTGGTTCGAAGTTTTAGATGTGTTAAAAGATGAATCTTTTAAACAATCGGGAAGGCTTTACGGAAGACTCATTGTAGATTTCGGACAATCCAGACATGGGTTTCAAGGGACCAAGATGCTGTCATTGCCGAGATCATGAGACGATCGCATGGATGGCGCCAGGACCCGCCGTTGGCCAGATGGGAGTGGACGAGCCTTCCGTGAGTTTTATCGCGGCGACCCGTTTCTTGGATTTGATCGCGGCTTTTCTTTCGAGGATTTTCGGTGACGATTTCGTCATTGACCGATTTTGACCCCAACAGTTATCCCCCCAGATAGCTAGGAATCGTAGAGCCTGTCGGATCCTAGCTTGCGGTATAGCCGTGTGGGAAGGTGTTGAGACGTAATCGTTTGCCGAAAATCGGGGAAATAGTGATTTTACCTCCTTTATATGGAGTAAGAAATCTCATTCTTACTTCATCACAAGGTTTTACTCTCTCTCTCAAGAATCCTTTTCTCTCTTTAAGAACAATGTCTTCAAGATCTTCAAAGAGAAACTCTTCTTCCCATTCATCCTCGGATGACTCTCCTGCCCATGTGACGGTGAAGCAGGAGGAGTCGGTCGAGGAGGAAAAGAAGAATGCATATTACCGAGCCCTTGTAGGTTCGCCCCCAACACTGCCAGATCCCTGTTCGAGGAGGCCTCGAGGCAGCCGGTGCTCCTTTCGCCGAAGCTCGGTTTCGTAAATATCTCAAGGTTCTTCGAGATTTTACCAGGTTCTGAAGGAGTCAAATTCGATTCCGCTGGTAACGAGTGCAAGGAATCCTCCGCAAGGTTTCTTTACATGTTCTGAAGCTTTCTTTACGCACTGCGATGTGGTTCCCAATCCCTGGTGCCATTGTTCGGCGCTTCACCGCTTGAACTTTCGATCAGCCAACTCAGCGTTCCTGCCTTGGAGAGTTGGCTTGGCGCATTGATCGCTAGCTACTTAACTCGGGATTGATCTTGGTCCCGATGATTTTGAATGTCTTTGGGGCACTCGGCCGACGGGAGTGACGGTTACTATTCCATGCTGCCTAAGAAGGATATGGCGTGATTCAGGGGACTACCGAATCCCAAATCGTGGTAGGGCGTTTCTTCTTCGTCCAAATAGATGGCGAGTCTGTCGAGGAGAGCTGCCTCCATCTATTTCCGCGAGCATGGAACTTCAACCGAGGTATAATGACGAAAACTCTGTTGTCTATCTCACCTTTTCGAAGTGCGAGTTTTAGTGAAAATTTTCGTTTTGTAAGGAACAACCCTACGCGATTTGCCTGGTGGCGTCTTTGTCAAGAGATCTTCTTCGTCAAAGGCCGTTTTCTGGAAATCCTTCACCCTCGAGCGGATCCGAGATGCGGTTAGGCTTTATCGGTCGAGGTCCTGTCCGTTATGGCGCCGAACCTGTCACCGCTGCTCCTACCGAGGCGCAGACAGAGGTCTCGTAAGGGAAAAATCGATGATGGGGAAGGCTCGGAAAGTCCTTCACCGTTGGGAGAAAACCTAGTTTTGCTCCAACGGAAAAAGCGAGCCAGCGGTTTTCCTAACAACTTCTTTGATGGCCTTCCTCGAGTTTACTACTGGAAGTATTTGGAGGATGAGGAGAAACAACGGGTTTTGCGAGGGCTCCCAACGTGTCAACGAGGTTTGGCCCTTCAACTTCTTAACATTGCGTTGAATCGTATATAAGCATGCTTGCTGATCTTGAGTTTTATGCAGGGACTAAGAGTGTTTAGCGACGGCTTCGAGTTTCCGCAAATCGAGGATTGCTAACTTTAAGACCACAGAAGCGAGCGAGAGCTTTCGGTTCCGACAAGAGGTGAAGGCACATAGCGAAGCAAGCTGAGCTTCACGCTCGGGCTCTCGTGCAGGCGGAAAGAGAGGAAGAAGGATTGCAGCGAGGTGGCAAGACGGGGAATCGTTGCTGCTGAGTTTCAATGTTTTAAAGAAGCTCGGAGTTTGTTGGTGATTTCAGCGAGTGCGGGGTTGATCGTAAACCTTTACAAGTCTCGAACCCGGATTCTCTTCGATTCGAGATTGCTGAAATGAAGGATTTCATGGCGAGTGTGCTCATGCTGAGTCCTTGGTTCCTCCGGTAGAAGAAAGAGTCCGGAGACTATGGGAACTATCGAGGTTTCGAGGATCTGGGAGGCGGAGCCGATGAGAACGCCGAGAATGGTGGGAATGCTCGGCGAATGAGGAAGTGGACCAGCCTGCTAGTTCATTTGGGATTTCGATCCGGTTCTCAATGTTGACTTCCTTTTGTGAATTGAATTTTTGGCCATGTGTGGCGTTTTAGTAATTTTATCCTGCGACCGTTGGAGGTTGCATTCTTATGTTTTGGGACTGGCGTTGGTGGCTTTGAATCCTGCCGCCTTTTGCGGCTTTTATGAATATGAAAATTTGAGATTTCGTCTTTTGTTTTGATTAATACTTTGTCAAGTGTAGAGGGAAGGATCGCGAGTAGTCACTTCAGATCCTAACTCTTTTTTTGTCGCTTGGTCCGTATGCTACTTTTAGCGGCGTTTTAGGTGTAGCGATAAGAGACATGTTTTGGGATCATTATCACGATACTATGTCTGTGAGATGTCAAGATCCAGCAAGACTGGGTTTAGGGCAAGACCTAGGTTTACTCTCAGCTTTGAGGCTGTCGATGACTGATCGGCTTCGTTTTTGTTAGTGATTTCTTCCTGATTCTTTTCGTTTAAAGTCAGCGACTAGTTAGGCTTATATGACTTGTGTTAAAGAATCGAGCTATCTTCGGAGTTTATCCGAGATGCTAAACCAAAATTTTGGGTTTCTTGTATAGCTATGATATCCTTGTCGGATGTAAGAGGACCTTGTAGGTCTGACTACGATTTTGTATTGAGGAAACGTTTATGGCGTCCGTCCGGGCCAATCGACGGCGTGAGTTATTTTAAGTCGCTGGTGGACTGTCTTTTGCGGATAATAATGAGTTTTGTTATCTTTTAAGAAGTTCGGCGTCTCGCGCTTCTTTGAAGATATGATTTTCGTTTTTCCGCGCTGATCGCTAAGTGAGCATGAAAGATAGAAAGAATTTTATTAAAATTTGAGAAGTTAGAGTACATATCGGATTTTTGCGTTTTGTGGGAGTATAGGAATATCACGCTCCAGTCCCCTTTTGGTGAGGGGATAGCTGAACTTCGCCGGTTTCGACGAGCTGCCTACGATTCTTCGAGGATCAAGCCATCTCGTAGTTCTGATAGTTTCAGCGGACGTTTTACTCCCGGCGTTGCCGTTCAATCGGCTGGTCGGATCAGTGGTTTGTGCGGGGTCGAGCTGTCCGCTTCTACGGGGTGGATTCAGAGGCTTTGTCGTCGCCTTGAATCGTTGCCTGTTCGGATGATTCTGGATCATCTTTCTTCGAAGTCTTCGGAATGTTGTGTGATTCCTTTGCTCGCTTCTGGGTTGGCCGCGGGCGTTCGATCTTTTAAGTTTGAACTTCGGCTAGAGTAACGAGTCTCGATTGTTTCGACTACCCGGATGGCTGCGGTTCGGTCGGAGTCGGAACTTGATACCGAGGTGATATGGATGGTACTGCCTTCATGGAGTTGATCAAGGGTTCCCATGATGGCGTTGTAGATGGCGGGTTGTGACTACTGCAAACTTCGGCGATCTTTGTAACTTCCTTTGCCATGGAGGAGTTTAATTTTCCGAGGTCATGGTAGTGGCGCTCAAAACCCGTCAAAGGTTTTGGCTCAGGGCGACTTCCCAATGGGATCTTCATCCTGTAGAGGGTGTCGCGGAAGATGGCGTTGACCGTGCTTCCGTATCGGCGAATGCGCCGACTTGAGATCCTGGATGACCAGGTCGATTACCAAAGGATCGCAGTGAGGTTTGTCGATTCCGGCGGTCTCGTGTTCCTCAGCGATTGTGTGGTTAGGAACATCGCTGTCGGGAACCAGTTGGAACTGGTCTCTCGCCCGTAGGCTTTTATCGATGAGACAGAGTCTTGGTAACTGTGATCCTCCGATGATCATGTTTACCCTCTGGCGCTGTTGTTCCTTAGTCGTCTGTCTTCTTCAGCTTTTCCCGATTGGTTTTGTCGCGGTCCTCGAACAGTTTTGTTAGTCTTTGGTCGAGTCAGGAGCAAGTCCTTTATACTCTTGACCTTTGATAGCTTCACGGTGAGGAGTTTTGGCGAGCAGGGAAGAACAGTTCGCAGTGGAGTGACCTCCGGTCGTGGAACTCGCAATAGGAGTTATCCTTGTACTGGTTCCTGGTCGGTGTTTCGGGTTTTGCCTTGCTCGAGTTGATGGCGTAGTTATGCTGCGCCTTGTCTTCCGCCCGTGATGGGCGTATTTCGTTACGAGAGGGTTTCTTCTTGGGCCGGTTTTCTGCGGTCCGTGCTTACGATAGAAGCTTCATCTTCTTCCATGATGATGAAGTCCGTTGCCTTGTGGAGTATCCTGGATTGTCCAGCGGCCAGTAGTATCCACTTTGAACTTCGACTTGTACCAGAGTTTCCTCGAGTCGATTGCGACATTATCGCTGATGTTACTCTAACCATCACCAGTTTGAACCGCCATGAAGTCGCGGGCGCTTCGTCTTCCTTTGAGCTCCATAGATCCACGTCGGACGTTTCTGTCCATGAACATGGAGTCTGTTTGAAAGCGCCAGTTGGCGGAAGCTTCGATGGAGTTCCTTTTGGGCGGAGAACCACTTTCGGCGCGCAGCACTTTGAGGTGCTTTCGCGAAGAAGACAATGACCTGCGTCCGTTCGCTCGGGAGTTTGCACCTACCCATTCGTCACTGCAGGTGCGACTTAGGATCCGTCGTGCCGTCATAGGCCGGGATTTTGATCTTCCAGGGTCTGGATCGTGTTTCCGTCCAGTGGTGAACGGCGTTTTCCGTGCTTCCTCGAAAGTCTATCGATCTCGGTGAAACTGGTCGCTGATGGATCTGCGATTTTACGCTTTCACTTCAGCCACGGTCTTTTGAGAGATTAGCGGAGATCATGGATCTTGCTATTGCTGCGGCGTTCCTCGAACCTGTCGGCTGCTGGTCGCGATAGATCGAGTTTGATCTTCAGCGAGTTCTTCCTGCTCCATCCAGTAGAGTTCTTCTTCCTCTTGTCATGGGCTATCGAAGGATACCGTCTGCCGGCGGACTGGCCGAGTTCTCACAGGGTGGATGTCATCTTCATCGGGGAAGGTCCGATCGGTCGCTGATATCTAGATCGATCTTCGGCGTGGCTTTCCTTGTTTCCCTTGCGGAGTGGAAGGTTCTCGAGGTCGTTTGCTGTCCTTCGAGGCCGTTTCCTGAGTGGGCTCTTCGGGCATCTTTGTCGTGCCCGGAGATCGAAGTCGAGTCTTCTGGCGTGCCTTGGTGGATCCAGCGGCGCTTGCTCCAGTTAAGGTATCGACCTGTTTTGCGGCGAGGTTATCAGCTTGTCTGTTGTTCCGGCGCCTGGAAGCGGTAAACAGTTCCTTCATGCTGGCTCAGTGTTTGCATCAGCGGTGACTGCGGGGCATCTCCAGCTGGAGTCTTCTCAGCGTTGGCGTCGGCGGGTGTTCCGTCTAGCTGGCTGATCCTTGGTGGCGTCGGCGGACATGATCGGCGTGTGCGATTGCGAGATAGATAGATCCAACCCCCTCCTAGCGCTGTAGGAACCGAAATTAGCACCGTCAATTTCCGATAAAGATTAAGGAGAAAACCGAGTTAACCGATCTTCCTTGAAGGTCGGATATCTGCTGGGCGCTGCGAAACAATCAATAAAAATAGAAGTTGCGAAAATAGAAATCGTAAAAGTTGGCGAAAGAGATCTTATTTCTGAATTCGTTTGGCGTGCAACAAGAAAGAAATGCGGCCGTAAGGGCTGTCGGGAGTCCGCTAGTCTGGTCGCCTAAGTCTATCCTAGTTAGTGCAGGCTCGCTAGTGAAAACAGAAAGAATGCTAAATCGCTCTAAGTGCTAAGTTGCGAAAGTTTGTGATCTGGTTTGCTTCTTGCTCAAAGCTCTCCTTATATACTCCTCTATGGCGGTCTATCTTCGCGGGCTGAGTTGGGCTTTTCCATTTTCGTCCATCTTTGTGTTTATCGGAAACTTGACATTTATCTTGGAAATCTTGACATTTATCTTAAAAACTTGATATTTATCTTCGGAAACTTGACATTTATCTCTTATGTGAGGATAAAGATAAACCGTCATAGTTATCCTTCCTTTTCGGAAAAATGCGATGCGTGGGCGTTTTGGCCACGTTGGGCAAAGCGTTTTACGGTTTTGAAAGGACAGTCTTTGAAAGGTTTCGGTGTTTCGAAGGAACCTCAATTCCTTGTTTAGTCGAGAAAGTGGCGTTACAGAGTAGCCGTGATCATACCAAACTTGCGTAGATTGATCCGAACAAGCTAAGATGGGATCGAGCCAAGACACGATAGGACGAGACCAGGACGAGGGCAGCGGACCCGACGCCAGGCCGACCAGCGTGGTGCCGTATGGGCGAATACGCCCGGCATAAGGCCGGCCAGCGTGGCGGAGTGCCTTGACGCCGAACCCGACCAGCGGTAGCAGTGCCGCCGGTATGGGCGAACGCGCCAGTAGACCAACCTTGGCGATCCGTGCGCCAGGCGAGAATGCCCAGCCCGTATGAGAATAGCCAGCGTCCGTAGCTGGCGCCAGCCCGCGTCCAGCGATACGCCCGTTATGAGCCGTCTTGCCGTCACGTGGGTTTTCGTTGTTCGATCTTTCGTCATCGTTTCGCGGAAATCTTTTGAGTTTGGGAGGTCTCTAGCCGTAGATTTTGAGATAATCGTTTCTAATCCAACGAGATTCCGCGAGTATCGGGATTTGAGATGGACTTAGATCTGCAGATTTTCCGTCGTCGAGGATGAGAGCAATGTGGCTCCGAGTTTTAGATGTGTTAAAAGATGAATCTTTTAAACAATCGGGAAGGCTTTACGGAAGACTCATTGTAGATTTCGGAAAATCCAGACATGGGTTTCAAGGGACCAAGATGTTGTTATTGCCGAGATCATGAGTGATCATGGATGAAGCGCCAGGACCCTCGCCGTTGGCAGATAAGTGGACGAGCCTTCCGTGAGTTTTATCGGCGACGACCGTTTCTTGGATTTGATCGTCGCTTGGCTTTTCTTCGAGGATTTTTGGTGGCGATTTGTCATTGACCGATTTTGACCCCAACA